>JADRCH010000314.1:2044528-2070431 GCA_019843965.1 Rhynchomys soricoides | reverse complement strand
TCTTCTTCTTCTTCTTCTTCTTCTTCTTCTTCTTCTTCTTCTTCTTCTTCTTCTTCTTTCTCTCTCTCTCTCTCTCTCTCTCTCTCTCTCTCTCTCTCTCGGCATGTGTGTGTGTGTGTGTGTGTGTGTGTTCTCCTTCATTCTCTCTCCAATGTTTATCCTGTGAATCCAACAAGGTCATTCACTCTTACATTTCCTCCTAAATTTCACTTTGTTTCTGTCTTTCTCTAATCACAGATATCCATTTACTCTTCCTCTAGAACTGTAGTCAACACTGGGAACCAGGAGCAGCTCATGCTCACATGTAAACGTCTGTTAAGACTTGGTTATTCTTCAGTGGAATTTCATAGGAGAGTAGGATCCTTAAGCTATACAAAAATATCTTTTGTTACATGAAGGCTATATCAAAAGCTAGGAAATATCCTTGTAGCTGAAGAGAAAGGGATACCTGGAGAGTAGTGTCAACCATCACCACAAACTGAGCTTGGTTTCCTCAATTACAATTCAAAGTTGAGGTCTTTCTGAGTCATGTGTAGGGTCTACTATGAAAGGGGATGATGTTATCTCCAGTGGCTAATGATGGTCATACCTGAGAGAGACACATCAATTATAATATATGTAGTTTCAGACCATGTTTATTCCAAATATTCTTCACCTTAACTTACATCTTTTTATTTGTTTCCAGCCACCCAATGCAAGTATAGCACTAATAACCCAACTAGAATTTTTGACTTTTGTTTTTTACCTGTTGGGCAAATAATATAATTGATAAACAAAAACCCAATAGAAACACTCACCTAGGAATGAGGACCCAGAAGCTAAATTTCATTCTAAGTGTTGGGGATTCATTGTTCTTCTCCTTAATGTTCTCTGATCTTGGCGTATTTCTAACCTTCTCATTTTAGAAGAAATGGTTGCATACCCCATTTCAGAAGGTAAGCCACAATCCTTTATTTCATAAGTTATGGTAAGAGAATAGCAAGTCTGAGGATGGAGGGAAATTGAGCCATCATCTTATTGATTCCTCTGAGCATCAGGAAAGATGGAGTTTCCTACAGGAACACTGTGTGAAGTGTGGAATAAAACAGATCATCATTGTTTTGAATGATAACCTCTAAATTAAAGAACAGTTGTGGAGAATAAATTCCTCACTTCTCTCCTCCCATGGTGACAGGCCAATCAGAGAAACTTGCTGGTCAGTGTCAGCTCATAGCTGCCATACCAGCATTGTTCTTACCTGACTGAGAGTGTCAGGTACAGTCCTCAGAGTGGGGAGGCTGAATCCCTTTCTTTGGAATATTCTTGTTCATGCTATAAAAATTAGGTGTTTCACGGAGCTAGTATTTATGGGCAATTGAAAATAGCCTCCCCAGCTGTTACTATGCTGTATCCTACAGACCAGCTATTTTCTGTCTACAGAATTGGAATATGATTCTGAGTGTGAACATATCACCTGGCTGCTAGCATCTATGGAGCAACACTAAGCCATGTCTTGACTCTTCTGTTTGTTTTTTCAAGAAATGGATTCTCTGTGTAACCCTGGCTGTCCTAGAATTTGTTCTGTAGATCAGGCTAGCCTCAAACTCAGAGACCTGCCTGGCTCTGCCTCCTGAGTGATGGGATTAAAGACATGTTACCATTCCTGGCTCATGTCTTGATTCTTGGTGTGGTCAAAGCCAAGGGCAGGCCTTGTGTAGAAGCCTGGAAGGAAGATGACTGGCCTAGAAATGTGCATTGGAAAGTTTGCTGTAGACTTCTGTTCTATGGTGGAGATTCTAGGCAATCAGAGAGAGTGGAGTCTCACAGTACACAAAGAGGCACTCCAATTAAAATGTGCTTTCCATGTATGTGAGGCTTCACCATGACCATCTGTAATGATGAAATAAAAGTAGTTATTAGCACTCCACCACTTTATATTTCATCATTTCTCTATCTTGGGAACCTCCAGGCTTCTCTGGTTATGTGCAATAACTATAGATTACAATAGAGTATAGTCACCTATGCTGCAGAACTTTAGACCCCAGTCCTCTTGCCTGTGTGCAGTGTGGTCTGAATTTGCCTGTTGTTGACTTAGATTTGTTTTTTTTACAAATGTCCAGGAAACTGATGCAATATGAACCTAGTGGAAGTTGAGGTTCCAGGCTCTCCTGCCCTCCCGGTGTGTGTTATATCTATTTCCACATGCTCTATTTGCCAAGACAGACTTTTATAGGCTCTGACCCTTCCTCCATTTCTGTCCTACAGTTTGCTCATGATTGGGGTGCACACAGGAGACATGAGATCACAGGTATGGTGAAGAGTAGCAGTAAGTTTGGTCTACCGTGGCTAGCTGTTGTGAAGGACTAGAAGACACATCCAAGTCTGTTGGCTTCAGCTGGATTCTCTTCAGAGTAATCCAGGAGTCCTGCCCACTTTCTTCGAAAAATCCTTGGCTTCTTTTCTGTTGTTTTAGGGACAGTGTGCTTCTAGACTAGTGACAATTTCAGGGAGTCCAGCTCCCTCTCCTGACAAAGAGAAGCCTTCAAGGCATTTGCACACTAGAATGAAGCAAGGGAAGAAGCAAAGAGCCTCCCAATTGTTGTTCTATCTTTGGCTGTAGGACTGTGACCACATGTTCAATAGCTCTAGACATGCAAGAGGAGGCAAGAGCCATATATTATCCATTTTTCTGTCTTTTAATAAGAGGTGTTGGAAAGGCAGTTATCTAACAGGGCCATCTCTCTTCCTTGGGGCGTCCCAAGGTTCTGAAAAATACCCAAGATCTTTGCTCCAGGTATGGTCAATCACTTCTGTGTCCCTGTTTGTGGATTCACAAGGATGAGGTCATTTCCAACCACAGAAGATGAGTTGAATATGAAGCTTGCAACACTCACTCTTGGTCCTTTCCCTCTCTATGTACAGGTATGACAGATGGTTCCCAGACCTGTTACTATTGTATTCATGGAAGAAGACAGATAGAGCTTAAATTTCTTCTCTACAGTGAACAGCATACTGCTATGCAGAGGTGCTTGAGCCATGGGGATGATGGGAGCAGCCCGAGTCTGCAGCAGCAGCTCTACCTTCTGTGGGTGGTGCATTCTGATGCCACAGTAGATAGCACATATCTGCAGACACTTACTTGGCCTTGTCAACTGGCAGGTGAAAGTGCCAATTGCTATTGGCTCATATCCACTTAAGTACTAACCAGATGTTATTAACTGCTTATTCTGGGTCAGATACAAGGAATATAGCAATAGACAACACAGTCTTTTTGCTGTACAGAGGAAAATGCAAAGTAAACAGATCAGAGAAATATTTCACATAGTGAGAGCTATAATAACCATAGCACAGGATGATGGATGCCAATCACTACACTTGGGAGAAAGAACCCCAGGAGATTTCAGGGATGTCATGGAAAGGGGCCTTTAAGAAGAAGCCTATTTGGTTCACAGGAAGAGGATTGATGAATTTATAGACAGTTCTCCTGACCAAGGAGACAGGGACCACCAAACCCCACCAACTCTGAGGTCAACACCCTCTATTCCTTCCGGGGTCAATGGGTCTTTGTTTACTTTTCCCTTCTGTCTACCTTCTGCTCAGCCCTTAATTGTTGCAATGCACATCAGTTCACTATGCGGATTCTATAGTAGTTAATACTTAATTAACCAATGATGGTGCAATGAGAGAATTCCAAACACCTGCCTCTTCTGAATCTGTAAGAGACTAGAGTGAGGATGGAAGATACTACAGCCCAGGCTGGCCTTGAATTTGCAGTCTTCTTGCCTTGGCTTCCTAAATGCTGTTATTACAGATGTGTTCCACAAGACCTAGCCTGTGAGGGAAATTTTTGAGCCTATAATGCAGGAAACAACTTGTTAACATTTAAAGTCTCATCTAGCATGTGGCTGTGTGGCCAGGGACCAGCCATTGGTTTCTGTTGATGGGAAGTTGAATGTTAAGGGAGAAATGCAAGGAGCAAGGACCAAATAGGAAATTATGTTGGAAGTAGTAAGCGTGTTGAGCTGTGTCCCCCAGGCTTCCCCAGTGTAATTCCACTGAATTCGTAGCTCTGGTTCAAGGTAGCCAGATTGGGATCTTGCTCCCTCCACCTTTCTTTTTCTCCCTCATTTTTTTTCCATGATTGATATTGATGGCTAAAGACTTATTAAGAAATCATTCTTGGGAAGGAAGAGTCATAGCATAAAATTGGTTACTGAAATGTCAGGTAACTTGATGGCATCAGGGCTAATCAGGTAGGGAGGAGAGGAAACAAAATTCTGTAATAGTCATCTCTGGTTATCAGTGTTGAACAAAAAATGGTCTTGGGATTGTTAAAAACAAGTAAGCATAGACCAATAGTCAAGCTTCATATATTTGGTTGGAAATAATCTAGTGATATCTTTTATTAAAAACAAATACCCAAATTAAATAGCACCATTGAAAATGAAAATGGAAAAATATTTTTAAAATTAAATTTATCTATGTTGCTAAAATATCCTGACAAAATATCACCAATGTTCAGATGGCTCAGTGGTTAAGGGCCTGGTTGCTTTCCCAGAAGACCTGGGTTAGTTTCCAGCACCCACAATTGCAGGTAACTCTAGTCCTAGGGTATCCAATATCCTCTCCTAACCTCTGTGGGCCCTGCATGAACATGGTACATAGATACATTCAGGCAAAACACTCATAGACAAACAATAAAAAGAAAGATTAAAAAATAAAAAGCATTGCATTGATCAAAGTACCTCCTATTGATGAAAAATAACATTCTTTCAAATACACACCAATTCAACCATATAGCAGCAGCATTGATACCTACATTACTCAAAACAGACAAAACATAATTTTATAAAACATGACATACTATGCTTATGGCATCTATATTTGTACAGCAATATAAAAGAAAAAGAATATACCTACAAAGTATTTATCAACATACAGCATGTCATAGAATACAAAGAAAAACTCAATATAATCCCCAAGTGACAGAATTCATGAGTCACATTCTCTGACCACAAGGAAGTGAAAGTAGAAGTGAAGAAACAGCATGAATAGAGCAAATTCTATCCATGTGGGATATTCCAGAGCAGTGTTCTTAAAAATTTGTAGAGTCAAAAAGGAATCAAAGTGCCATGATAGGCCATTCTGCAACAAACAGCAGTGAGGCACAGATGTGTGACAATCTGAAAGGCTAAGGACAGAGAGACAAATGTACAGCCATGTGCATGTAACAGTCTTAAAGAATGGAAAGAATGTAGCTAATTTCTTAATAATTCAACTATAAATACGAGCAACAAAACAAAGTCACAAGTATGTGCTATACTAATCAGATTCATGATTCTCTAACAGAATACCTTAAGGCAATTAACTCATAAAGGAAAAAGAGCACAGCTATTCTTAATGAAGGTCCCAGCCCAAGATCTAGTGGCCTCCTGTGAGGGCAGCATCTCATGGCAGGGACGCATAAGACAAATCACTTACCTAGTGACCTGAAAGGCATAGAGGTCATAGTGCTATAGTCCCCTTCAAAGCCTTCCCTTCCTTGACTAAAGGACCTCTTGTCCCTTCTTTAAAGGCTCTGCACTTCCCAGCTATATGAACTTGGATCTTTGGGAACACTTACTATTCAAACTATACCAAATATATGATGACAAACATAAATACAATACAGTTTACAAGAAATATCCTTGTAGGGCTTCATAAAAAAAAACCTGCATGAAAAAACTGGAAGAGGGAGAGAAGAGGAGAAAGAAAGAAAACCAAAACCAATGACTATGAGGTATAGGAAAGGAATTTTAGGTCAGAAGGCTGCAAACTTGTTCTGAAAAGAACCAGACAGTAAGCATGCCATGCTCTGTGAGCCACAGGCAGTCTCTGTGACAAGCAGTCACCATTCACCATGGCTCCAAAGCTGCCAGAGGCAAGAGTTAATGAATACATATGCTGTAGTCATCGGGAGATTTATTTACTGAGAACAAGGTCTGTTCATTGCAGTGTGGGTCATGTTTATTGATTATTTAGGGGATAGTGGGTACATACTTTTGACATGAAGCATTATGACCCAAATGTATAGTAGTGGTAGGCAGGATACAAGGAGCAGAAAACTAAGTATTTGAATTTAAATAAAGAAGCAGATTTTATGAACTGTATAAAAGAAGCAACAACAAAATCCCTAGACAGACATGCAAAGCAGTGTATGGTGAAATCAGAGCTGAAAGGGGGCGGAGTTGCCATCTGAATTATAGAGCAAATGCACACAGCTGAGGCTGGAGGTCTCAGGTAAGTAGTCTCCATATTACAGGATCATGGGAACACCTTCTCGTGGTGGACTATCACTTCTTAGAAAGCTTTGTGCCTCCTGGTTGGCCTTTTTGGGAAATTGAGTCCGCTTACAATTGCCATTTTGCCTGAGGAGCGTCATGGGTTTTACAGAAATAGCTGCTGACTGGCATAGGTTAGAACCACATAATGCAAAAGTGAAGTGGTTTGGGCAGACTATGATTATCATTTCTGTAAATTAATGTACTTTAGAATATCATTATATATAAAAGGTTTTATAGTATTGTGTATAAAAATTTCCATCAGTGCTTGAGAGGATTGTTCTGAAAAGGGAGTTGTATAAGGAAAAATGTACGCATTAGTTTTTGAAGGATGGCTTATAACACCACTGTTCTTTCCTTTTAGACTATATGGGATAAGAGTCCAGGCTGGCTTGTTTCGGTCTTCATGAACATCTTGCTGAGTATCAATCGGGTTGTGTTGCATCCTGCTTTGGAGCCTGTGATCCTCTTGTTAGCTCATGTAAGTGTAGGCAAAACCGAAGTCCAGCTTTCTGCACCTGCATGACCAGAGTCCCCACCTTCCTGCTGGCTCTATGCCAGGAGCTGCTCACAGCTCTCAGAGGCCATGTATGTGTCCAGGCCTGTTTGCAGTATGGCTGCTTGCTTCTTCAAGCTATGAATCAAATTTTAGACATAATCCCACTCTCTAATTTCCTTCTGAATAAGGAGGAGTGCGCTCTCTAGGAGTCCACATGTACTCCCTTTGTTCCTGTGCCAGGATGTTTTATTGCTGAGGATGCGGTCTATAACACCATTCCTCTAAGGCTGACTCATGTGTGACTCATCGTGAATCCTCTCCTTTGCACTTTCCCCACCTCGAGGTTACCATGATGTGGTCTCCCTACTCAGATAGATTCACTACATTTCTTTCCCACTCCACACAACTGTAGACTTTCTGCTGGTATCCTGTGCATCTTGTTCTGTGTTCATTTTAGTTCCTCTCTTTTCTCTTCCTTTATTTCTTGTGCATACATAGTTTATAATTTCCCTGGTTCTCCAATATTTTGATTTTCCCATTTTCTTTCTTTCTTTCTTTCTTTCTTTCTTTCTTTCTTTCTTTGTTGATTTTCCCATTTTCTTGCTTTTCTTCAGGACTCCAACTGCACGTATGTCCTAATATTTATCCCTTGAGGTTGTAGTAAGTTTTCTAGTCACATTTCAAGTGGTCTACAAAAAGAGCCATGTGAATCCTTTTGCTGTCATCATTATCTGGCTATAAATTTTATCCCATGATGTTTTTATTTCTAATGTTATATTTTTTAATCATAAAAGTACCATATTAACAAATTATTTTTTGTCTCTGCTGTGATCTATTTGTTCATAAATTAGAACCATATTTTCAATAAGCTACTGAGAACAGATGCAATATTTAGTTTGATATCCTCATCCATTTAATCAACATCTGGATCATCATGAGCTGAATTCTGCTGGTTGTATTTTATAATTCTTTGTGTACTGAATAATTTTGTGCTGTAGCCAGATATTGTGAATTTTATAATATGAAGATCTTGGGTTTTATTATATACCTTTAATGACTGTTAATTTTGTTTAGAATTCAAATGACTTGGCTAGACCCATATTGCTAACTATCTCTTGAAAGAGAACTTAAATCTTGGGTCCATTTTCAAGCATCATGGGGCTCAGGACACAGTCAGAGCTGATGTACAGGATTTGGGCTCTTCTTTCTAGCTCTGTCCTTGGAGTATACTCTCCCTTGCAGAGATTGAGATAATCCTAAATTTTACACTTTAACTCACCCAAAAGCTGGCATATCAGTTTCCTGTTTGAGTTTCAGCCATCCTGTTCCATGGAAGCAGGAGCCACCTATGTGCCAGAATCCTGTAGTTAAGGGAAGACCCATTATGCTACCTGTCAAATCCCTTCCAAAACCAACCTCTCTTGTTTATTCTCTATAATTTTAAATAGCTGCTTAGTATATTTAGCCAGACCAAAAAATTTATTATTATCTGCAAGAGGGTCAGTCTGACAGCTACCTAAAGAAATTCTTTTTTACTTTAAGCAATTTAAATGTTTAGATATTTGTTGTTAGTAGGCACAAATACGTATTTCCTTAAATATTAAAATTGTTTTATTTTATTATAAATTCATTGTATTGGCCTATTTAATGTAATTTGTATTGTAAATAAAATGTGACTTAAACTATATACTTATTGTAAGACTGATTTTATTTCTTCACATTTTAGCTACCTCATCATTTATTTTTAAAGAAATTTCATTAGTAGATTACATTGTTAGAAATCATATTTTATACAGTGGAAATAGTAGAATGGATTTATTTTAATATTTGTGTGTGTGTGAGTGTGTGTATATGTGTGTGTGTATGAGAGAGAGAGAGAGAGAGAGAGAGAGAGAGAGAGAATATGCATATCTGGGGAAGGGGGAATGTCAAACTCAAGTCATAGGTCCTGGCAGCAAGTGCCTTTGCCCATTAAGTCATCTCATCAGCCACTAAAATATTTACTTTACAGAATGGATGTGGGTGGATGTGATAGAGTTGAACAGCTCACCTGTGAGACTATGCTAATGGTGAAGGACACAGCACAAATAACCGGGAGACTATGACCTGACTTCTGGACAGAGATTGAGCCATCGGGGAAAGGTGTGGTGGCCAACCGACCAGCTAAGAGCAGTAACAGACAGGAAGAGATTTAGACAGGTAGATGCTAAAAGAGACTGAATGAGAGGAAAGATAAGAGTGAGAAAAAGAGAAATCTCTCCTATTCAGAATGTGTACAGAAGTTCAACCCAGGAGCATCTGAAGCACTCTGATGGCAGAAAATCCAGTTAACCAAATCAACATGGCCAAATTAGACTAGATGGCATGAAAAATTACGTAACAACATAATAGTTTCACAAAGACACTCATGTGAGATTTTAGAATTGTTTGGAGTTATGGATGTGTTCTATAACTATTAATAAGGCCAAGTAGAAATAATAAAAATAATAGCTTGTGCAGAAACATCAGTCAGATACCTCGCAAGTGAACAATGTGGTCACTGGAATCTTTGTGTTGACAAGAGATATGGAAGCCAAACATTTGCTTACCTCTTTCCACAGCACCTCTCCCTTTGACCAAGGTCATCTGACAGACAGGCAGAAAGAACAAGAAAGAGCATTCTCTTCAAAGACTCTTCTGATTAATTTTTTCTAGAATAATCTCCAGGTAAAACAAGATCTATGAAACCTTAACTATAATGAATTTCTTCCTTGATGTGAGTAGCTAGGCCATACACCACAGCAAACAATCGTCCCAGTTAGGGAATTTGTTCTAATGGCTAACAATCCTTTTCTGGTACTCTTATGCAGGACTGTGATCTCAATGGAGTGTGTTTCATGTAGGAAACCTGTTTTGGGTTTGGCTCATGTGAGCTTGTTCCCCACTTTCCTGCAATGCACCTCTGTGGGCAGGATGCCTGCAGTAAATGTTTCATCTCCTGGATGGGGGCAAACCACCTGCACTTGTCTTGCAGAGATAATTGAGAATGGACGGAGCAGTGTGGAAAGCCTTCATTTGCCAAGTTTCCTTCAGTCCAGGAAGCTCCCTTTCACTGTGGCATGTTGAGATGGGATGCCCTGGACATCACCACCTGCTTAAGCATTTTTTTTTTTTTTAAATAGAAGAACAGTTGAAGCCAGAGTTGTTCATTTTGTTTTTGCTTGGCTGCTTAATCCATTCTTGCCAAGCACTCCCCAAGGTAGGCAGAGCCAATGAGCCTGAGAAGATGCCAGCTGGAGAAAGCCATCCCTTTGCCCCACCCCCAGCCCACAGTTTGCTATTATTTGTGTTTTGATAATTCCACATGGTTGTTACAGGCTTCCACTATGTTACAAGTGTTCTATTAAGCACAAGTAGTCACGTGCAGTTGGATGGCTGGCTTTTGAAAGCTAGAGTTGCTGTCGACACTGGCAAGGTTGACCCAGGCACGAGTACCTGCTCAGTGGCAGCCAAAGCAGAGTTGGCACCTGCTCCTGATTGTGAAACCGTGTCTCTGTAGGAAACATTTGAGGCACTCTTGCGATAGGAGCCACCACATTTTAATTACCAGTAAGCCGCCTCAGCAACACATCCTTTCTTGGCAGCCTGTGAAAAAAATACTTTTACAAACTGGAATGCAGACTGCTGGTTTAATATTTCTTTGAAAAGAAACTCTATGGTGCTCAAAGGGAAACACTTTAAGTTTCCTACAATCTACCACCACGTTGCATAGCCGGGCATTTCTTGATGATGCTTGGTAGCTCAAAGGTTCAGAGAAGTTCAAAGCACAGGGTGAAAAGACTGGGATTTCTTCAAGCAAAATTTAAACTTTGCAAGGAGAAATCATTTGAGCTGACATCTTGGGGCAAAAAGGAAAACTCCAAGAATACACTGAACTCCCTTTTGCAGCTTCTATGCTGGGAATCCAGGCAGGTTTCTTCCCTCTCTTCCTCCTCTCTTTGCCAAGGATGTTATTGGCAGGATTGTCTCTCTACTCCACCTGGGGCTGTCAGGACGCCCAGAGTTTGTGGAGCTTTGACACTTGTCTTGCACAGACAACATAAATAAGACATTTTTTCAAAGCAGACAGACACGTGGGTGTTCTTTAAGTACATTCCGTTCATGGTGTTCCAGTAAATTGTTACATTCCTGGGAAGAGCGATGCAGGCAATAGTGAAAATACATGAGTGTAACATAAAGTTACAGGAATAACTTTAGGCATGTTCATAAGTGGCATTACAGTGATGACCAATGGAGGTCCACTAAGCATCAGCTGAGGGTGATTCCACTGTGGGTGAGGAAAGTGTTCTGCTGTGTCAGCTGTCTTTCATCTGCTGTGCATGTTCTATAGTGGTGTGGCTAGAGACAGGACAGAATCTGCTAGAGTTGATACAATATTTGGGAAAATTTGGAGGCCAATATATAAGCAAGGTGGGCATCCAAGCCCCTGCTATGATTAGATTATGTATGTATGCAGGTATGTATGAATACATATGACTGTACATGTGTGTACATGTATGCTCTCCTGTGCATGTACAAGTAGAAGTTGGATATTGACCTCTAGTAATTCCATTGCTGTCATCATTATTATTTAGCTAAGTTCTCTCACTGAACCACTGTTTCAGCTAGGCTGGGTAGCATGCTAAGAAGTTGGGTAAAATGATACCCTGGAGGAGAGTGGGGTGGCCAGGAGTAGGTGACAGGGCCAATCTCTATCTCATCTCTTAATGGGTGACCTAGCCACTCTAGGTCAAAGTAGGCCAAAGTAGGCATAGCTCACTGGAGCCTTCCCCCTCCTCCAAGGCTGGCTCTTGTTATGAAACTCAGGCCAGCCACTCTGTCTTCTTTGCCTTCTCCTGTTCCTGCAGTGGAGACAGCACATCCCAGATGATTAAGTGTTTCCCTGATACTTTTCAGTAAGTTGTATATTGGGGTTAAAGGAAGATATTCATTGTTCTCTTTGAGAAATACCTTCATGATTTTATTCTCATATCAGATAGACAACACTGATCACTTGCTTTCCTTGATAGAAAGAACCAAATAAGGCAAGAACATTTCAACCTCAAAACCTCTGTGACCTTCTGTGGTATCATCTAGGGACCAGCAGGCACCTTAATGAGGTGGGAGCCCTGATCGTGGAGGAAGTACATAGGCCTGGGCATAAGGTGCTCCCAGCTCTTCGCTCACTGGCTGACTGATGCCCTCTGTCTCCCTTCCCTCATTTATAAAACATGAGGTGCAACAGTAGTACCATTTTCAAGTCATTAGTGGGAGAACTGATGATGGTGGAGCTTGCTGCAGTTCTTGAGCCTTATTGATGTGCCTGTTAACAGTGCTGGCGACAACAGAACTGTTAATATTCTCATGGCCAGAGACATTCAGTCACAGCAAATTCCTGAATCTGAGAATTTCAGACGCAAATTCTGAGAATCAGAATGGCCAGGAGCCCTCTTTAAGAGCCTGCCAATGAGAGCAGGAGGCTGAAGGTCTGGCTTGGGCAGGACAGAGAGGCAACCAGGGAAAACCAGATACTTCCATTGTGATCCACACCCAGCCACAAGGAAGCTGGAGCCAACCAAAACTCCAGAAGTTCTACCCTTGTCATAAGTGCCTGTGTGCCCCCGTGGGAAGGTTAGGCAGAAGGATCAGAAGGGTTTGGGCTCTTTCAGCCTAACCCAACGATTAGACATCTACATGAAGTCTAGAAGGAGAAATTCCAAAGTATTCAGGCCCTGAGACAGCAGAGCCAACACTAGCAAATAGGAGGGTGGAGCTGCTCATAGGAAAGAGAGTATATGGAACGAGCCAGCTGATGGCATACATAAAGCACATTAACTAATCTTGTTGAAGCTCACACATGGGACAAGGAAAGAGTGTGTGATGCGTGACTTTTAAAGACTAGGAGAACTAGTGAGCATAACCTCTATGTAACAGACAAATTCAATGAAATCATGAAATACTGGCAGAAAATGGACTGCTCCTCCTTGTGTGAGGAAGCAAATGAAAGCTGGGAGGGTTCAACTCACTGTTGAGCCAAGTAATTCTTTCCACAAACAGAATGCTTAAAATACGCACAGCTTTTAGAAATCCATCTCTTCAGTACCCTGGTGCACCATGATGAATGTTTCTAATTCCCAATGAAGACATACAGAAATTCTAACTGAAAAACAGAGAAGTTCTCACAATAACGACTTAAGAGGAGTTAGGAGAATTTTGTACTAAACAACAGTGTGAGTGTTGGGTGTTTGACATAGCATGTGCACTTCGATTGCGTGTGTGTGTGTGTGTGTGTGTACACAAATGTGTGTGTACATTTGTATAGGTATAGATTCGTGTGTGGGCAGATGAACAGAGGTCAGAGGACAACCTCTGGTGACATTTTCCAGGCACCTTTCATTATCTCTTTGAGACTGGGCCTCTCATGGCCCTGGAATGTTGTAAAGTCGGTTAGACCAGCTGGCCACTGAGCTTCCAGGGAGTCTGCCACCTGTCCTCCTGTCTCATTTTATCTTCATGGGGTAGTCTACCACATCTGGCTTTTATGTGGATTTTGAGGTATTAACTCAGGTCCTCATGCTTTCAAGGCAAGTGCTTTACTGATCAAGCTGTCTCAGCAGTGCACGATGCTCATCTCATAGCCCCAGCATGGATATTGATCCACATGGGTTTTGAGGGTGATTTTTCATTCAATTCTCTTAGTATCTATGCACAAGTATGTGAGCACATCAAATAGACATAACAACAAGTCTCTACCATAGTATGGAATTCAGTAGAAGGCTGGCTGAGGAGGTTTACTCCCAAGTGTTCATTGTGCTGTGGCTGCCTGTCCCATGGTGCCTTGCCGGACTTTGCATATGTAAGTCACATTGGTGAAGATTCTTGGTTGTAAGCTATAAAGACAAGACTCAAGGCAGTATAGGGCTGGGTATGAAGCTTGAGTAGTAGGATCAGACTGAGCAAGGGGGAAGGAGCAGATGCTGTCCTGATCCCCTGCAACAAGGACAATCAATGGGAGTGGGCGGGAACATGAGCAGCCATTGCTGATGGATTCAGATACGTGGGAGGGTAGGATGGCAGAAGCAATGGCAAGGTGCTTTTTCTGCACACGGCACCCTCCCTGAGAAGGGAGGGGCTAGGAGTGTGTCTATCTGGGTCCTCTGTCTGTGTCCTGGTTCCAGAAATGGAGAAGGGCACCTCTGTCTTGGATCTCGTAGTACAGGGACTCAGTGTGCTCAGTACCAGGGAATTTCCACAGCAAGGAAGATCAGAGCACAGAGTGGTCAGTGAACAGTCTGTATACACGGAGTCTAGAACACAGGGAAGCATGTAATCCACAGTGACACCACGTTCCATGCGCAGGTGCCCAAGTCCATTCACTAAAGCTTTAAGCACAGTTGACGCTACGTTTTAACCTGTGATGATTTCTTCTGCAAGTCAACTGTAACTTGGATCTGAGGCGTTCTGCCCAGACCCTGCGTTGAAGGCTTGGCCTCCAGCTTGGCACTATTAGGATGCAGTAAAACATCTGTAAAATGTGGAGCCCATGGGAGGTTTCAGGTTGATGGATAACGAACTGCTGAAGGAAACTGTGGGACACTGGTACTTCTTCTGGATCCTTTTTGCTTCCCAGCTGCCAGGAAGTGAGCAGCATGCTCCTTTACCTCCCCACCCCCCATCCTGATGTGTTTTTGTCTCATCACAGGCCCAAAGTAACAGGGCTGATCAGCCGTGTCCTGAAACCAGCAGCCCAAACAAACCTTCCTTTTTTTTTTTTTTTTTTTTTTGAGTTAACTCAAGTGTTTTGTCTGTGATGGGAAGCTGACTGATAGGGTCTTTTCTCTTGATGGTTCCTTCCTTCCTGTTGTCTCTTGCAATCCAGTCTGCACATTTGGTTGGTTATCTTTCTATGTTTATCTCTGTATTTTCAAAGTCATTTGCAGAATTAATAGAAAGTGTATCATGATAGCAGCTCTCTCAGAAAATATTTCCATGTGAGGGTGCTTGAGGACATTGCTGATGAAGACCTCATTAAGCAGAGTGAAAGATTTGAACAACTAGATTTACCACATGATTGAAAGCTGCATTATATTTTCTAGAAGATTCTCTGATGGTATACCACCACTCTCAGGGAGTGACCCTGTCTTCACTCAATCCAGGTTATCCCTCCCCCCGCCCCATTAGACTCCTCACCTGGCCTGGATATAGGATTAATTTTTTCCTGTGTTCCAACAAAAACTTTGAAAGCATTATTTTCTTAGGATTCATGATCAGAGTAGCTTCCCTGAAGGTTAGTCCTTCCTCACTACCAATAGATATTTCTTGTTCTAGGACAACTGGCTTTCAGATGTGCCAGGTTTTACAGTGATAAACAGCACATTAGTACACAACACCTGGCAGAACAGAGTCCTTGGCTCTCCACAAGTCAGTGTTCAGAGTGCTAGCCCTGTGATCAGCTCTGCATTGTAATCCTCTCTAAACCCTGCAAAATGAGAAATAGTAAGTGCAGCCATCCTGGCAGGAACAGAGAAAGGCTAAAAAGAGACACTTTGCCTCTCCTTTTTAGCTATGTGAACAACAGATCCCTGGCATTTGCGGTTTCCTCAGGAATCTCATGCTATGAGAAGGAAAAGAATGAAACCTGTTGCCAGCCAGAGAAGAAAAAAAAAAAATCTCACACGGTTCTGGCTAGTTGCTGAAGAGAGTGGAGAAGAGCCAGGGGGTCAGCAATGAAAAGAAGCACACCCAGGCCAGGACAGATTAGTTACATGTTCCTAAACCTCTATTTAAACCTATTTGAACCTAAACCTCCTGCTAGCACCCCAAAGGTGGACTCTAGGATCACGGAATCTTTTTTCTTTACTTTTCTCATTGTAGCCACATTGAAAATATTCTCCTCTCTCTGCTTCACTCTTGCTTCTCTCTTTAATTGGTCTACTGAGCACAGCACAGCTGCCTGGTGCCATGCTTTGACTCTGAGAATGTCAGCTGACTAGAACGAAGCCCTTTAAGTTAGTATTACTTCCTCTCCCCCCACTATACACAGGGCAAACATAATGCAAATTTAAATTTTGTGAAACTTTTCTCATGTGAACGATAAAACTCTCACTGCAAAATAATTCAGAAAACTTTGAAACTTGTCTGACCTTTTGTAGAATATGTGGGTCACCCTCATATCAGTACCCCCGATTAATCTGCTTTCTGTTGCTGTAACAGGATTACTGAAACTACATAATTTAGTAAGCAAACAGGTTTATTCTAGCTTACAGAAGCCAAAAGCTTGGTGGCGATAATTGACAACTGGAACGTCATTAAACTAATGAGTTTCTCTACAGCAAAAGAAGCTGTCAATAAAGTGCGGGCTCAAAATGGAAGATGTTTGCCAGTTACACATCTGACAGAAGATTAGTGTCTAGACTACACAAAGACCTGAAAAACCAAAAACCCAACTAAACACCAAGAAAACAAACAGCCCAATTAAAAATGGGTTATGATGAATCTGAGCAAAAATTCTCAAACAAACGAACACAGGTGACCAGGTGCGCTGGGAGAGTGGAAGCAGTGTTAAAATGAGTGGCTGATTACAGGGTGGGAAACAGGGGGTCTGGAATAGTTTATCACCCCAAGCTACTTCTCCAGACTCTGAATTGATTTCATCAGCACCACAACAGCTCTCTCCTACCATTGGACTCAGGAACTTTCTCTACCATCAGACTGAGTTTACTGTTGTTACTGAAGCCAGAACAGCTTGTGCATGGCTGGATTTTAGCTTACCCCAAAGACTCCTATGAGGAAATTTATAAAAGCCATGTCAGCAGGGATTTCCTTGAAAGGGTTCCCAGCAACTTCAACCAGAGCACTGTTTTTGTTACACAAGGAAAATGTGAAACTCTGAGGCTTAAGCACAAGCATTGAGCAGCGCTCTGAGCACGAATCAGCTGCCAGACACAGGTTCCTATCAGAATACAGCAGCCACTGATAAACAGAGCTTGCCTTATCTATCCATAGCTGACAGAACAGTCAGGAAAACTCCACAAACAAGAGGAGCTTGGAGACCACTAGAAAACAGGACCCCGATGGTCAACAGGTTCTACCAGCTGGCCCAAGGCCGAGGAGAAAGATCAGGGGATCTGCCAAGGAGATGAAAAAAACATTCAGGCCAGCAATCTCATTTTCTGATATCTCCACCCTGTTTTTCTTCCCCACTACAACTAATCCTTATCTTCCAGTGATTCCATTATCTCACCTCTCCACCCACCTCTCCACCCTTCTTCCACAGCTATTTCTTATCTGTATAGTACAGCAGGTCAGCGTTGCAGGCCAACACTGTCCCCTACCGTTCACGCCTCTTACTGTTTACTCCCTCTCCTTTCTGTCTTTCTCTCTCTCTCTCTCCCTTCCTTCCTTCCTTTCCCTTTTCTCTTTTGGAACCCATTCCTCTTACTGTTATGTCTCCCAAACCCCAGAGGCTGAGCAGGTTTGTGGTATCTGAGTCTGTATCTGTATCCTTACATTTAAGCTTCTGAAAACCAAATCTCCCACCTAACCACATTCCCCTTTCTTTTGCCTCAATTATCCCTACTCTTTAGTATCTCCCTCTCCCCAGCTGCCTAGTTAGGAATTGAATATTCATCACTATCTCTCTCTCAGGGTGGGTGCTGGCTCTCTCCTGGCTTTCCTTTCCATTCACACTAACATAGCAGTACACACAGGACTATCAGAGTCCTTAACTCCCTAAAGCACTTGGCACTTAAGAAATGTTAATTTGTATTTACCTGCTACTGTTTTGTTTTGTTTTGTTTTGTTTTAGTCACAGTAGGTTCACTCCTATAATAATGACTTGCCATAGAAAATACTCAGCCTGTCTGAGAAGACTGAGGACAGAGTCAGGTGCCTAGAGCACCTGTCTACAAAAGAAACATCAGAACTGTATTACAGTCTAGTCTTCCCTGAGCACTGCAAACATATTAATTGCACAAAGAGAGTCAACCCAAATTAAAAGAACATCTATTTTAAAAATTAATTATTAATTAATTTGTTTATGTCCCAAATGATGCTCCCCTTCCTGGTCCCTCCCTTACCAAGTCCCTTGCCCCCCTCCTCTTCTGCTTTGAGAGGGTGGACACCTTCCCCCCCCCCCCATCCCCTCATCCTGGCACTTCAAGTCTCTGCAAGATTAGACATGGCTAGTGGCTATTCCCAGTGAGGCCAGACAGGGCAGCCATGAAGACTGAGCTGCCTGTCTGCTACATATGTGTGGGAGGAGGGGAGCTCATTCTAGCCCATGTATGTTCTTTGGTTGGTGGCTCAGATTCTGAGATCTCCCAGGAGTCCAGGTTTGTTGACTTTGTTGGTCTTTCTGTGATATTCCTATCTACTCCTGGGCCTTCACTCTTTCCTGCAACTCTACCATAAGTGTCCCCCACCTCCGTCTAATGTTTGGCTGTGGGTATCTTCTTCTTTTTCAGTCCACTGCTGGATGGAGCCTCTCAGAGGACAGTTATACCAGAATCCTGTCTGTAAGCATAATAAAGTATCATTAATACTGTCAGGGATTGGTGCTTTCCCATGGGATGAGTTTTAATTTGGGCTGGGTATTTGGTTGGCCTCTGCTCCACCCCTTCATTTCTTTTGGGTGGAAAGTTTTATGGGTGGATTTGTGTCGCTATCTTTCTACTAAGGGTCCTGCCTGGCTACAGGAGGTGGCCTCTTCATGTCCCTGCTGTTAAGCATTGACTCCTGGGAGCCTCCCCTACCCCAGGTTTTTGGGACTTCCTAAAGATTAATCCCACTCCTACCCCAGGCAGCTGCAGATTTCCATTCATTCTCCTGGCACACTAGACCTCTCTCCTGTCTTTTCTGTGCCTGATCTTGCCTCTCCACTCCTCTCCCCCTCTTCTCTCCCCACCCCCAGTTCCTTCCCTCTCTCTGCATCCCAACATCTTAATGAAGAAACTGACCCAAGATACCAGCTCAAAACTACAAGTAACATGAACAATAAAGAAAAACTGTTTCCTCTAAAAGTTACCGATCCTATAATAAAAACTCTAGATAAAAATGACTTAAACAAAATTCCAGATGTAGAATTCAAAATAATGATTATAAATATGGTAAAGCAAGTCAAAGAGGGCTCAGATATTTTCCAGGAGAACACAGACAAAGCTAAATGAAATAAGGAAGCCAATTCACAATACAAAAATAGAATTTAACAAAGAGATAGAAATGCTGAGGAAAGCCCAAACTGAAACACAAACACAATAGGAAGAAAAATGTCCAGATCTAGGGAAATAGAAGCTCATTCATAAACAAGAAGCAGACAGAACACCAAACGGGCAAGACCATAAAAGATTCTCTAGGTCATAGTTAAAAACACTAAATGTAAGGAACAAAGAAAATATTTTGAAGGCTGCAAAAGAGAAGGGCTAAGTTACATACAAAGGCAAGCTTATAAGAATAACTACTGACTTTTTTTTTCTGAGACATGATTTCTCTGTGTAGCCTGGGGTGTCCTGGAACTCGACTTGAAGACAAGGCTGGCCTCAAAATCACAAAGAGCCACCTGCCTCTGCCTCCTGAGTGCTAGGATTAAAGACATGCAATGCCACACGCAGAAACTACTGACTTTTTGATCCAAATCATGAAAGCTAGGAGGGCTTGAACTGATAGCTTTTAAACTCTAAATGCCAATAATTGCCAACCCTGTCTAATATACAAAAACAAAACAAAACAAAACAAAACAAAACAAAACAAAACAAAAAAACCAAACCCTATCCTATCTGTAACAAAAGAAAACCTTTCTGGGATAAATGTATTCTAAAGGAATTTATAACCACCAAGCCGGTTCTAGAGAGGATGTTGAAAGGAATACTTCAGTTTGAAGAGAAAGACAAACACACTTAAGAGACTACAGGAGGAAGAAAAAAAATGATGCCAACCACTTATTAAACAAAAGGAGACTGAGAAAATCCAAAGCATGGCAAAATGAAAGGAACAAGGCACCCTTCAGTAACTCTGAGTACAGTGGTCTCCACTCACTCATACAAAGTCACAGTGGGTTGAAAATAAAATCCTTCTTGCTTACTCTGGATAAACAAACTCTAACATCAAACATAAATACTGTCTTAATGTAAATGGATGGAGAAAGTATTCCAAGCAAATAGACCCATGAAACAAGCAAGTGTAGCTACCCTACTGATATCTGGCTAAATAAATGCCAAACCAAATCTTATTTCAGAAGGAATGAAGAGGGATACTTCATACTAATCAAGGGATAGATCAGGAGAGAAAAAATTTCAATTCTAAATATACATGTAACAAATATAGGCTAATCTAATATTGTAAAGCAAACACTATAGATTTATAATCACAGATTGATCCCAACATAGGCATATATGCCTTCAATATCTCATTTTCACTGTTGGATCAACTATACAAAAAAATGAAATAAGGGATGAAGAAATAACTAGAGCCAAAGGGACCTAACACACACCTACAGAGCACTTTAGTATTCACCCAAATACTAAAGAATGTACATTTTCCTCGAAAGCCCATAGAACCTTCTGTAAAATAGATGGTATATTAGAACACAATGTGAGTCTCAATAAATATAGGAAAAGAATGGACTAAAAAATGTGGTGCATTTACACAATGGAGCATTACTCAGATGTTTAAAAACTGAAATCATGAAATTTGAAGGTAAATGGATAGAACTAGGGAAAAAAAAGTATCCCAAGCAAGGTATTCCAGACCCAGAAAGGCAAACATGGTATGCATTTGCTTACATGTGGATATTTTCTGTTAAGTCTATGATAACCAAACTACAATCTATAGAACCACAGAGGTTAGGTATTGAGGAGGTGACAAAGGGTGCAGACAGATAACATTAGGAAAGGGAGATAGAGTAGGTAGTCGTGGTTGCAGCAGGAGTCTGGAATGGGAGGACCAAATGGGGAAGGAGGAGAGAGACAAGGAGAGAATAAGGAAAGAGATGGATGTAATTAAGCACCATTTGAGAGACAGTATGGACAGCCAATAGAGTAGTAACTTCCATATATATGAAGTAAATCTGAATGAAACTGCCAAATAATGAAGGATAGCGAGCCTTCTCACCAAATGAAGATTCCAGTCCTGGGCCTGGGTTACATTTAATTGAGTTGTTTGCCAAATGGGATCCATGGTAATCCCCCAAACTAGGCTGTTGCCAAGACGATAGATTGCTTTACACAAGCTGACAGCAAGGCTCCATTGCAGAAGACAATACCTACACAACACATTGAACATGGAGAAGTTGAGCTGATGCCTATACAGAGTTTTCACCCTTAAGTTATAGCATCTTTGGTATAGGAAGGTTCTCCTCACTCTACCAAAAGAGAAATATAAACTCAAACCTGGTTACAGACTCTCTGATTGACAATGGTGTCACACCTACAATATATGTTAAGGAAATGGTAGCACAAAGCTTGTGGAATTAACTAACCAATGTCTGATTTGACTCATTCCACAAGATGGAACCCATACCTGACAATGTTTGGGTAACCAAGAACCTGATTCTAGATAGCCCAGGGACCCTAGAGTAAAACCAAATACTACTGTTCTTAAAACCACAAATAACAACAAACCCCTTTGTAGCAATAAAATGACTCCTAATGACATTCTGCTATATTCATAGATTAGTGCCTTGCTCACTCATCATCAGAGAAGCTTCTTCCTGCAGCAGATGGGAACAAATGCAGAGACCCACAGCCAGACAATATGCAGAGAATGAGATATCTTGAAACACTAGCCCTTAATGGGAATGTCTCTGTCAAATCCCTCTCCTCTGGGATTAGGGCATCTCGTAGAGGAGGAGGCAGAAGGAATGTAAGAGCTGAAGGGGATGAAGGACCCCAAGAAAACAAGGTCCAGTAAGTCAACATGACTAAAGCACATAGGAACTCACAGAGACTCAAGAAGCAGGTACAAGGTCCGCATGGATCTGTATTGATATATTTATATGTATTATGGTTTTCAGTTTAATATTTTAATGGAATTCCTAAGTGTACCATCAATTGTATCTCTACTTCTTGGGCCTTCTCTTGGGCTCTTTTCCTTCTGCTGGCTTGTGTCATCCAACTTTGATGTATTAATTTTTGTTTTATTTTATTATGTCTTATTTATTATTATCCCTTAATAGCCTGTTTGTTTTTTAGGAGGAAATAGGATGGGAGAGGATGTGGGGAGGAACTGGAAGGAGTAGAGGAAGGGGAAACAGTAATCAGGATACATTATGTGAGGAAAAAAACAGTCTATTTTCAACAAAAGAAGGGAAAAAAGAAATAACATTGTGTATTCTATTGTATCACAATGAAATAAAACTAGAAATGAACAGCAAGAGAAACAAACTCATGGAGATGGAAAAATACAGTATCAAATGACAGAATGATCAGTAAAGAAATAAAGAAAAACTCAGAAAATGATGAGGATATATTTTAAAATTGTATATTCCATGGATCTCGAAAATCTAAAAGAAATGGATGAAGTTCTAGTTACATATACTTACCAAAACTAAACAAAGATGAAGTAAATAATTTAAGCAGATAACAACCAATGAGTTAGAAGCAGGTCCAGGACCAGAAGAATTCAGTGTAGAATCCTACAAGATCTTCAAAGAAGAACTAATCCTATACTAATCAAATTATTCTACAAAGCAGGAAAGGAACACTTCACAATTCCTTTTATGAAGTCAGTAAAATCTTAATATTAAACTAGCTAATGAACTAACAAACAAAGTAGCCCAAGTGTTATGGAAGTAACCAAATACTTAATGACCAGATTGGTCCTATTGCACAGGAGGATACACATGAATGGTACTGCACATCTGACCAAGAACCCACATTGGGAAGTCATTGGCTCTGGTGATGAGCCTACTACTAGTATTGTGCTAATTGGACATAGTATCAATCTGCCTGCTCAATTCTCATCTCAATGCCCATAGATTAGTGCAATTCTCAGCCCTCATCAGAGAAGTTTCTTTGTGTAGCTAACAGCAGTTAATGCAGATAATAAAAATACCATTTTCCCCTGAGAACTCACATGGTGGTGCTTTTGTGAATGTCTGTATATTGACCTCTTATCATAAGGATAGCATGATGTTTTATAAATACATTTCTTATGCAAGGGCTGTGAAGTTGCAGTCATTCTAGAATAAGCCATGAATCTCTTAATTGTGGAATGTTGTCACTGGAGTACAGCATTCACTGGGGATGGGGAGGGAGCGAGGGAGGGAGGGACAGAGAGACAGAGAGACGTTTAAAGTTAGTTTTGGGGTTATGTTTACAGAAGGATAAAGTACCAAAAGGCGGCCAGATAGCCAGAAAAACACAGAAAGTACTGAAGTAAAGGGGACTGGCAGTTATCCCTATGGTATGATTTTAATAATCTGAGCAAACTCCTTAGTAATCTGGGGACACACAATGCAGGTAGGAGTTCCTTCTTGGAGACGAAATCATTAAGATTAAAATATCTTTGTTCCATAACATCCAATGGAAGTGTAGACATGTGGGTGAAGGAACGCTGAGCTTCCTTCAGATATCACCTTAATGTCAATGAAATTTATTCAGTTTCTCTACTTGAACAAGGTTCATTTGTGGCGAGCTTGAATAAGGGGCTACAGAGATCAGCCAGGATTAGAATCTGTCCACATAGCCCATACTGATGGAGACAGAATGCAACTCATATAAGTAGTAGGGTTTTATCCCCCCGCTTTTTGTGTTTAACCTTTGCTATGGCAATTGTGGTGCTGTGTGTGACACATGTGTCAGAAGCTGTAACTCAGTAGTTGGAGGAGGAGTTTAGCAAGAAGAAATGGGAGAAGTTTATAAAGCATGAAAAATAAGGCACACTAAAATGCTAGAATGCCTTAGCCTGGATAACAGCCATTGCATTTTTAAAACATAGAATAAACATGATGCCAGTGGTATAATGTATAATATAATTCAGATGATTAGATGAAAATTTGCCTAATATCACCTCAGCCCATTTTCTATGTTTATTCTTTATGTATTCATTCATTTGTCCTTCCTTCCTTCTTTCCTTCCTTCCTTTTTCCTTCCTTTCTTCTTTCCTTCCCTTTTCTGAACTAATTTCTAATAGAAAATTATAAAGTTGGAATGACAGTATGGCTTAGTGGTAAATCACTTGCCTGGTCTATACAAGACCCTGAGTTTTCAATTCCCTACTTCCAGGGGAAAAAGGAAGGGAAAAAAGAAAATGAAACTGTGAAACTACTGAAGTGGAGAGGAAGCTATTACACACATCTCAACCACAAATCCTGGAGGTATGAGTGCTTGAGAACTCAAGGGAAATTCCCTCATCTAATCACAGTTCAGAGCAAAGCATCAGTCCAGGTAGCATTTGCCTCCCACCTGTAGGCCAAATTTTTGTGTTTGTTTAACTCAGTAATGTCTGAATAGTTTCCCTCAGCAGTTGTGGGACAAGCAGTGCAATTTCAGGCCTGTTTCTCTGGCTCTACTAAGCCAAATTCATTTCCAGTCTCCCCTCCCCTTTTATTCAGCTGACATAGATGAAGAAAAGTTTCCTTTAGCCATTATATTTTTAAAATGGCAACTCTCTGTCATTTATGCATGCGGGTCCTCGTCATGTTTGGTGGAAAGTGCCTTTATCTATTGAGCCATCTCACCAGCTTTCTTTTATCCCTTCCGATAGAGTAGTTTTCATTTTCATTTTGTTTCCTTTGATGAGAGTCAAATTGTGTGTCTCTCCATACTCATCTTAGGCTCTCAGCATTAAAAGTCCTTGCTGCTCCTCCAATAATGAAATAATTGATTAGCCTACAGATTTATCATTAGAGTGAATTGCTTTTTATTTCCATTTCCCTGATGTTTTTATTGCATTACTATACATGTTTGGAGGCTCAGATCAATGAATGCATTTGGCTAGTATAAGCTCTTTCCAGCTGGCTTTCACATCTGGAACTCACCTCAACTTTGGTTGGGGAAACTTTCTTACTTTCTATCATAACCTGGAATTGGGTATTTCTCCAATGTAGCCTTGGTCTCACCTTAGAGGCTAAGTTTGGATTCCAATAATGCTGGACTCTTGTCATCCTTTTGGTAGATAGATAAAGGACCTACAATTGTAATGGATTGCCTTAGGGGCCTTTTCTGTCTCTCTCATCTCATATCTGTATGTTCTTCTTCCACAGCGAGACTATGACTCTTGTCAACCCAGTGTGCTCACCTGCTCTTCATCCATGTAGCATCTGGATCCAGTTTCAGTATTGCTTTGCCTCTGCCATGACTATAGCCCACAAGAGTTCAGTATGGGTTTTCAAAACCCCATTCTAAAGAGTGACAGTAAAGTTGCTGGGATTCATGTATGATATGATTGTTCTTCCAGAACTAGTTTAGTGTGATGGCAACTTTGAAGGAAGTAACTTCCAAGCTGGACAGTGGCAGAGGAGGCATTGTGATATAATCTAAACTGGGTCATGGATGAGGCATGATAGCACAGTTAAGTCACACTTTCTTATGGCCTTTGCTATGCAGTAATGATCCAATGCACAAATGATCTGCAGCTCCTGGGGATTTGTCTGAGATTATTCAGAAATTATTGATCTTGGCTCTAACAATCATATTCATCATGGGGGATAAGATGATGTGAGGATGAGTCTAAAATTTTCAGATTAATTTTATTTTTAATGATCTCTCTGCTCTCTCTTCTCTTTGTTCTCTCTGCTCTTTCTTCTCTTCTCTCTCTTTGCTCTCTCTCTCTCTCTCTCTCTCTCTCTCTCTCTCTCTCTCTATATATATATATATATATATATATATATATATATATATATATATATTTAAGTGAAGATGCCAGAAAGTGTAGGATCCCCTGGAGCTAGAGTTACAGATAATTGAAAGCCACTATGTGGATGCTTGGAACTAAACCTGGGGCCTCTGTAAGAGCAGCAGGTCTCTTAATCATTGAGCTATCTCTCCAGCTGAGACCTAAGCTTTGGCTAAAAGAAAGGTCTTGTTTGGTTTCCTTTGTTTCACTACCTGTATGTATTACTCAAGATAATGAGATCCAATCCTGAATATAC
>JADRCH010000314.1:2012288-2044518 GCA_019843965.1 Rhynchomys soricoides | reverse complement strand
ACAGGTAACATTATAAGGACTTAGCAAGTTATATTTTAGAATATACGTACATATGTATATGCATGCAATTATCATTAGTGAAAAAAGAGGCCATGAATTTGCAGGAGAGCAGGGAGGGGTATATGGGAGGGTTTCTAGGGAAGACAGGAAAGGGTGAAATGATTATAATCTCATTCCCCCAAAACAGGCAGACAGACAGACAGACAGATAACACCAACCAACCCCCCCACCAATACTCCCAAAATCTAAAGAGCAAAAGCCAAGTAATGGCGGATCCCTCTGCTACGCTGATGTGCAACCATCTCTCGGGCAGAATGAAGCTTATTTTGTGGACATTTATGAATCAGTTTCTATCAAACAGGTCTGGTTCCACCCTGGTGTGGGGGCTTTAGTGTCAAGGTCTCTTATCTGTTCGGAAAACACACCAGGGTGAGAGTGTACAAGCCCACAGAAGGCCTTGAGTGGACTGGCTCAAGCAAACTTTTCTAAAAGAACACAGTTAAGAAGCTTTGTTCCTCCATCCATCTTCAGCTTTCTCCTCATAGAACGCATCTATTTGGGGTCTACAAAGGACCATAGCACATATAGAGTGCTGATGGACAGTGTGAGCACAGAGGGTGATGAGGAAGCATACTGGGGCATCTACCTCCTCCAGGCCATGAAAGGCAGGGAGATGGAGATTTCATTGACAATGGCATCACCTCAAGGTTGAGTGAAGACTTTCAGCCTCTATAAACAGGAAGAGTGTTCTGGGGGAGGGAACAGTATGTGCCCAGGTTCTGAGGCTGTAAGACCAAGGTGTTGGATGCGGCCTTAGGCTTTGCTCTAAGAAAGCCATGGAGTGAGGGAAGGGAGATGAGGGCTCACCTGCCAAGATGAAACACTTCCAGTTCATTCTCTTCCATCATTAGCATAAGCAGAAAACTCTGTGGGGATTTCAAACAGGGGTTGCTGAGATGAAGATGCTGCATAGATAGCAGTGGGTGTAGCAGGGGCTACAGCAAAAAAGGAAGCAGGAACACTGGAGGGCCCAGCCAATATGTGGATATGAATAGGTTTGGCCCTCAGTAATAACAGATGAGGTAGAGGAACAGAAGAACTTTGGTTCTTCTTTTGCTCGCCTCTACCAGAGCATCAGTGATGCTTGGCAGTCCAGTCCGAATGAACTTGTGTTTAATATGCTTATTTCTGGTACCAGAACTGTGAACTGTGGTATTTTTTGTGTATATTCAGTTGGCCTTTGTTATCCATTGGGATCTGTCTGAACTCTTCTCTCATACCATATTGCAGTGAGGCTCAAATCTCCTGTATTAAATGGCATCATATATGACGTAATGCTTCCCTAACTTCAAGTCATCTCTGCATTACTTATATTACCTTATGACACTGTGTAAATTGTTGTTATTGTATACTGTTTAGAGACCAGTGCCAAGGGATAAAGGTACGTTAACCACAGATAGAAGTTTTCAAAATTTCAATCTGCAGTCAGCTTGGGACAGAGAATCCATGCATATAGAGTGCCAATTAATTTTCATTTCATGCTTGAAGCAACCCTGTGAGGGATATATGATTGCTGTCCCTGTGTTTCAACAAGTAGGAGCTAATAAAAAGGTAGGTATCTTTGGCAAGGAGACCTCTCTTGTCATTGGCAGTGTTGGCCCTAAAGCCTTATTTTTTTGTGGTGGTTATCACTCTCTGTCTCTCAGCACAGTAAAAGCAACTGCTATTGTAGACTCACTATGTGCTCTAAAAAAATTTATGCTGAAATTCTAACCTTAAGTACATTAAGATAAGGCTGGGTTTAGAGCCAGTGTCTTTATAAAAATGATTAGGGTAAAATGTAATCATTCCTGTGGAAGCAATGCAGTGTGACTTTGTTCTTTAAGACAAAGGGATAGAGCAGAAATATTGCTGCATGAAGACCCAGAAAACAAAAAACCAACAATACAACAAAACAAAAACCACCACCACTACCACCAACAACAAAAAACTCCACACAACTCTAGAAGCCAAAGGGAGAAATCTCAGAGACCAACACTGCCACATGTTGAGCTGAGGCTTCCAGCCTCTGGGATGAGGAGAACTGCGTGTTGCAGGTGGCCATTTTGGGGTATTTGTTATCACATAACTAAGACACTAACATGTCAACCCTTTGACCTTTAGAATTTCTACTTCTCGGGGCCATAGACATCTCTGTAGCTCCTGAACCTCTCTTTCAGAGAACTGTGGTATCCCTCTTCCTTAAAGGAAGTGCTAAAGGATTAGTTTGAAAATATATTTTCACAACAAACACTGCATTGTAGTTAGAAGATGTGTTTATTTGGGGTGGATTGAAGAGACTTGTAGAGAGATGTGAGAGCCAAAAGGCCTTGCGGCTGTTGTCATAAACTCATCTGCACATCCCAGCAAGTGCTTGCTGTCTGACTGGGGCGAGCAGGTGCTAGGAATCCTACAGGGTAATCATCACCACAACCATGACCATGCACACTCCCTACAGCCAGCCCACGTCAGGGATCCAGTGGCTAGGATTCCAATTCCAAGTTTTAATGCCATGCATCTCGGGGTTAATGAAGCAAGCCCAGGCTGAGCATGAAGATTGGGATGCCAAGGTATTCTCACCACTTTATCCTCACCTATCTCTCTGGAGAGAAATAAATCTTCCCTTTCCAGACAGAGGGGTCAAAGCCTTAGAGATACATTTTTTAAACTGCCGTCATGTACCTCTTGACTCTAAACTACCGTCATGTACCTCTTGACTCTAAACTGTCGTCATGTACCTCTTGACTCTAAACTGCCGTCATGTACCTCTTGACTCTGTGCCTTTTTACTACAGCCATTGCTACTTATTCTATATAAAAAACATGACCACACTTCTGAGAAGCCCCTCAAAGTCTCATTCCATCCCAATGTCATCAGGTCAAGGTTGAGGACCAGATCTCATCTCAAACAAGCTGAAATTTGATTCTCTGAATATAGTTCCTTAAGAGCTATCCTCCAAAACTGAAAACCCATCAAGTCTGAGGAGACAAATGATCTACACCCCCTACTTAACTAGCATGTAATTGTGGGGAAGGACTACAATAACTGCCTTTAGTTGTGTGGTTGGTATCCCATAAAATATACATGTCAGTCCTACATCCTAGAACCCAGGATTGTGATTTTGCTTGAGAAGAGGACTTTTGCAAATGTCCGTCAAAAGATCTCAAGATTTAACCATTCTGAATTTAAGGATGTTCCTGAATTCAGTAAATAGCTTCTTAGAAGGCAGTCTTAGAGTCCTACACCATGGAGGATTTGTTACCACCAGAAGCCAGAGAGAGGCAAGAGACATTTCGTTTTCATCACCTTCAGAGGGAGTGGATTCTAGCCAATATCCTGGTTTTTCTCTCTGGCCTCCAAATTATGAGAGAATGTGTTTAGTCATTTAAAGTCACCTCACTTGATGAAATTTGTTATAGCAGGTTAGAAAACAAATGGACCACTGTTAGGGTTCCCACAAAAATGCCGTGAGGTGCGATGATTGGTCTTGTCAACTTGACATCAAGAGACATCTAAGACAGCTGGAGCCTGCCAATGGGGTATATCTTGGGAGTTCTCAGGAGGAATGGCAGGTGGGAAAATGACTGCAAAAAAAGATCCTTAATGTGACAGTCCTGCCCAATAGGCCAGGCTTCCAAATGGAAACACATGAGAGGAAGCTGTTGAAATGTGCACACTTATTTTCCCTAAGCAAGTGTGTCTGTCCTAGTCATTGCCCTTAGCAATCAAACACAAGGTTCTTCAGCCTTCAACCTGGATCTTTTCACACTGTCACATGACACTGTTATGTACAGGTATGCAGGGCTGCATTCTGAGCTATCCTGGGTCACATGTAGCCTGTGGCTGCAAATTTGACATACTGGAAACATTTACTCTCTAGACCTTTCTAGAACAAGTTCTCCTTTTCCCCTTCTAATAGTCAAGCCTCAATTGACAGAGAGACTTAAAAATAACCACAATATCAAGGCTGAAGCCTTATTTGGTGAGGGATGTGGTTCCCTGACTCATCAGCTAGGGCACTTGAAGGTTTCCATGGTTGGGGGTTGGGGCAGGGCATTAACAACTGGATCACTTACAGTAGGATGCTGGTAGTTTCTTCTTTGCCTTCAAAGTTTTCATTTTGCTGCTGTTCTTATTGTTTGCAGTGTTGGGGTGGACGACAGGGCCTCGTACATTCCAGGCGTATGCTTCACCACTGAGCAACATTCTTAGTGCAACCGGTGGTGTTTCTTCAATGAAGGCAGGATGCTGTTTGCAGATAGTACTACATTGGACATGTGAAAACAAATTAGGAATACTCAGTGTATCACACGCATGCACCACATACACACATGAACACACACACACACATGCACACAAGCACTCCACACTCACCACAGGACCTACAAACACACAAAGGCCACCCTCCCCCACCCTGCAAGACACACAAATATACATAGATCCAAGAAGGAGGGGAATTCAGGGTTATACAGTCATCAGGATAAAGTACTAAAGTACTTACTCTTTTTAGGGTAGGTGTGTTCACATATTTATGGAATTTTATTTGCAATCTCTTCCTCCTCCTCCTCCTCCTCCTTCTTTCTTCTTCCTTCCTCCTCCTCCTTCTCCCTCCTCCCTCCTCCTTCCTTCTCTTTCTTCTTCCTCCTTCCTCCTTCCTCCTTCTCCTTCCCCCTCCTCCTCCTTCTTTATTTTTTGGTTTTTTGAGACAGGGTTTTTCTGAATAGCTCTGGCTGTCTTAGAACTCACTGTGTAGACCAGGCTGGCCTTGAAATCAGAAATCTGCCTGCTCTGCCTCCCAAGTGTTTGGATTAAAGGTGTGCGCCACCATGCCTAGCTTACTTGCAGTCTTCATATGGTGGCCCATCCCCATGTTCTAAAGCAACATTGAGGATGATTCCAGTGTCCTAGTTAGTTTGTATCTTCAACTTTACACAACTTAGACACACTTGGGAAGACAGAATCTCAAATGAGAATTGCCTCCATCAGACTTCTGTGTGGACATGCTTGTTGGGCATTTTCTTGATTGCTAAGTTATGTATGGGAGATCATATGAGTGGAACATCCCTGAGCAGACGGTCCTGGGCTGTATAAAATAATTAGTTGTGTGGAATCAAATGAGTAAGCCAGTAAGCAGCATTCCTTCACTGTCTCTGCTCCAAGTTTTTGCCTTGAGTTCCTGCCCAAAATTCCCTCCGTGAGGGAAGTGGACAATGAGATTAACTCTTTCCCCTCAAAGTTACTTTTGGTCAGTGTTTATCATAGCAAGCTAGAACCAGTATAGCTGGGTTTGAGAGACACATCAGCGTAGCTGAACTTTTTATCTTTTTTATTTTGGCCACGGTTTTTGGTGAGTATACAATATTTCAGGACCATGGTCAACAATGCTGGGGTTCAGGATCAGTTGTGGGGAAAGACAGGAAAGAGGGCCAGAGAGCTGGGAGAATGAATGGAAATCAGCAGCTGACAGGGGTAGGGGAGTTTGGGGCATCTCTAGGATGTGCCAGAGACCTGGAATCAGGATGCTCCCAGGAGTCTATGGGGGTGAGTTTAGCTGAGACTCTTAACAGTGGGGATTGGGACCTGAAATGACCACCTCTTGTAGCCAGGCAAGGGCTCCCAGTGGAGGGATAAGGACACCAACCCACCCACAAAACCTTAGACCCCAAATTTGTCCTGTCTACAAGAAATACAGGGGCAAAGATGGAGCAGAGACTAAGAGAATGGCTAACCAATACCTGGCCCAACTTGAGACCCATCCCATGGGCAAGAACCAATCCCTGACTCTATTAATGAATGATACTCTGTTAAGCTTGCAGACAGGAGCTTAACATAACTGTTCTCTGAGAGACTCCACTCAGCAGCTGACTGAAACAGATCCAGAGACCCACAGCCAAAATTGTACAGAGCTCAGGGAGTCTTATTAGTCTCTCTGTCTGTCAGGGAGACAGATAAGAGTTAAGGAGTCAGGAAGAGTTGAGGGAAGGATTGAGGGATCCAGAGAGGTTAGGATCTCCCCTGGAAGACCAACTAACCTGGACCCTTGGGGGCTCTCAGAGACTGAATCACCAACCAAAGAGCATGTGCAGGCTGGTCCTAATCCCCTCTCCCCTGTACATATGTAGCAGATGTGCAGCTGGGTCTTTATGCAGGTCCCCCGATAACTGGAGTGGGGGCTATCCCTAAATCTGTTGCCTGCCTGTGGGTCCAGTTCCCTACCTAGACTGCCTTGTCTGGCCTCAGTGTGAGAGGATGCATCTAGCCCTGCAGAGACTTGATGTTCCAGGGTAGGAGGATACTGGGGGTGGGGGGTGTCCAATCTCTCAGAGGAGAAGGGGAAGGGGAGGTGGGGAAAGGGACTGTTTGTTATGAAGGCTGGGAGGTGGGGTATCGATTGGGATGTCATGTGAATACATAAATAAATTAATGGGGAAAAAGATCTATTTTTCTTCCTTCTCTTGATTCTTGCGAGCATCATATTTTAAATTTCTGATTGCCTCCTGCATCACTCACAATAGAAACGCTGCATTGCTCTGGATGTCCGCTGCCTTCTTCATCTCATATTATTACAATCAATTTCTCTCTGAAGAGTCTAAGGGCTCACTCTTATGTATGAGATGACCTAAAGTTCTCCGTGTATTCTCTCTGCTCCACTCCTTCCTCAAGGCTGTTTCCTGGACCAGGACCCTGCCAGAGGCCATGGTTTATGGAAATAGCTAAGCAATACAGTGCAGACAAGGGTTCAACCTTTTTGGAGTATCCAAGAAGGATGCCATTTGAAGCCCACTTTGAAGTACTCAGTTTGTGGCAAAAAGGGAGTTCTGCTCCCATCACACAGCTCATGCACATCTGTGAGAGTAATGGGGGTTCTCCCAACCTGCATTCTGCAAACAGCCCATGACACCCAGACACAGAAAAGCAGGAGACTTTCAATGAGACTGTTGCAGCAAGGAAGTGCTGTGCTGGGTAACAACCCTGCCTAGCAACTGTGAAAATCAACTTTACATGGCATCTTGCTGTAGTCATAGGGTGTTGGATATCCAGATATCTGGTTAAATATTATTTCTGGATGTATCTGTGAGGAAATTTCCTGATGATGCTGAAGTTTCAATTAGAGCAAGCAGATCATCCTCCTTGATGTACGTGGGCCTTATCCAATCTATTAGGTGTCAAATAGACTAAAAGACTAAGAAAGAATTCTTTCTCTGCCCATCTTTAATCAGCTTTCTGATGTCTTGCCTACAGACTCAAATTCAAATGGCATTTATACCATTGGCTCTTCTGGGTCTATAATTTTCAGCCTCCACGATGGTATGACCAATAGTCCTTTATAACCTATTTCATTATATTTGTCACAGATACACAGACACACACACACAGACAGACACACAGACAGACAGACAGACAGACACACACACATACACACATGCACGCAAATGTGCACACACACACACCCAAGTGCATGTAAAGTGCAAACATATCCTATATCCTATTGGCTCTTCCTAGGAGGACCACAACTGATACTTCTTTCCTTAATAATGGAAAAATCATATAGAAGAGAAAAAGGAGAAATGAAAATTGGAGGGTTACTTGAGACAAGAAGGATGAGCAAGATAAGGGGTAGAAGAGTTAAGAGCAGACAATGAGGTAGTGAACATGATCAAAGTATATTATATCCATGTTTCAAAATGTATGAAAATGCTATAATGTAACCAATTATTGGTACAATTACTATATGCTAATAAAGCAAAATAATGACTATGTTTTTATCAATTAAATTTATGTCTTATTATATACAAATGCACTTCATTTAGTATAGACTTCAATAAGTGAAGTCATATTACATTTAAGCCAATGAAAAATCTGTGGAGACACAAGAAACATTTACACACACACCCCCCCCCAAGCTCTGAGTTCTTTTCTGTATAACACTTTCATCACATGTAGACACACTAAAGGGTTAAGGCATAATTAGCACTTGTGCTGGTCCCTGGTAGGAGCCCAGAAAAGCACAGCTTTTGAGAGGAGGCTCCAGAAACACATTAGAATGCACAGTGCATTTCGAAGGCCAAGACCTCATTGGATCTATGGCACAGAAAATCTCCCCTTCCTGTCAATGAATGCCTTGAGTCACACTAACCAAGGGCTGCTAGCTAAATCCCTAGCATGTGTTACTGTATGTTGTAGATCCCAAAGATACCTGTGTACTTACATATAGAATAAATATGCACATTCTTGAATCCCACCCCTACTGGCTGAATCAGAATGTTCTGGCATTGAGCCAGGGAATTTGCATTTTTAACAAGCTCCCCCTGGGTGACTCCTAATGCAATTAAAGTCTGAGAGCCTCTGCCTTGTGCCCTGCTGAGTCCCCTCACTCCACACAGACATAATTAAGCTTCTTAATTACACTTTTTGCCAAGAATTAACAGCATCTTAATTATCTGAGAACACTGATTGACAATAAAAGGCACGGGATAGTTTGGTGTTATTTAAACTGAAGGCAAGATTTGAACATCAAGGGCAGTAGCATCTCCTGGTATGAATGGAGGCTCCTTGGCAGGGCACTGGCCATTCTGGGTGGCTCACTCCAGTCTAGGTGGGTTCATGAGGATAACCTGTAGTTGCCAGGGAAATCTCTACAGTACCTTAAGTTATTTTATGAGAAGTCTTGTTAAACTCAATTTTTTCCCAATTAAAAAAGGGAGACCTCATCCCTAAAATTATTCCCATTCTGATGTCTGTAGAGCTAACTGAGCACATCATTAGTCCATAACGCGGCTTGTGGGTATGCCTGGCTGCTGACTATCTAAGCAGGCTCCTGTGATCAAGACTGCCCTTTCCAGTCACTCATTTAAAGCACAGGTCCGCTGCTGCCTACTGAGGAAATGGAGATGCTACATTGGTTATTTCACAGGATACAGATGAAAGGGTGCTGGACGTTTATTGTCGGGCTCCCAGGGACTTTCTGCTTCCCATTAATCTCCATTGTTGCCCTATTTGTTCATCTTTGCTCTGGATAGTAAAGGTAAGTAAGACACAGGGAAACTGGGCACCTGAGTCCGGCTCTAAAAGTATCTTGTGAAACAGCTAGCTATCCATGTGGACTTACCATCCGCTGTCCGTCCTGACCATCTACTGTATTTGTGGTTATGATGGATTCTTCCTGCCTTGAGAGAATTACAGACACTCTAGGGACTCTAAGTAACATGAGCTATTGGGTCCTATTCTTCTTGAGTTGTGTTTAAGTTCATCATTTATATTGAATCAATAAATCATTACACAAGGCTCTCTGAGAGTGGGGCAGGGACAGAATCATTTAGATGAGAGTCAGGGAAAAGAAAGGCATGGGGCTTTGTGGGCACAATGCTGACTGAAGCCAGGGCAAAGGAGAACACCATCAAGTATCACAGTTTCTCTGAGAACTGCCTCTGGTTCTCCTTCCCAACCTGGCCTGTTGGGGGTCACTGTGCTCACTCCTGGATTATGGGAGTATATCTTTCTCCTTCAAATTCTTACTGCTGTAGTTTGGATGACTACTCACGCTCATGCTAAAATTTACTTCTCGCTTGTGAGGGTGGGCCACAAGGGAACTTTCAAAGATGGTATGTGGCTTAGTCTAGGCAAATATGAGACTAGCTCACTGGTGGACCAATGAACTAGTGGGCTGACAAGTCCTCTCAGCTGAATTCTAGTGGAGACTCTGCAAGGTCTGCAGCTTTCTCTACAGACATTTTCCTCTGAGCACCAGTGCCCCCCTTCTCATTCTCACAGCCCCATCAGCTTCCCAGGCTCTACCTTGCTCCTTTCCCCCCACATCTTATTCTGGGCATTCTCCCATAGTAAGGAGCTGGGCAGCTGCAACCCTTACCTACTTGTTTTCTTTTGATCAGGAGCACTTCCAGCTTGAGATTTTGGTGTCTAGAAAGCCACTGCTACGTGTGTTGTTTCCCGTAGGAGGAAAGAGTCTATTTCTTATACAACACCTTGATTGGAAGTAAAGTTTTCCATTTATGTTTAAAAGATATAGAAATAGGTGAACATCATTATTCTAAGTATAATAAATCAGGCATCAAAAGACAAATGACCATATAGTCCTACTCACACAAGAGAAATGTTGATCTCATAACATGGAGAGCAGGTATACATAAAGCCCCTCTCTCTCTCCCTCTCTCTCTGTCTCTCTCTGTCTCTCTCTCTCTCTTTCTCTCTCTCTCTCTCTCTCTCTCTCTCTCTCTCTCTCTGTGTGTGTGTGTGTGTGTGTGTGTGTGTGTGTGTGTGTGTGTGAACTAGATCTATAAAAACAGGTCAAGAGCAGACTGGCAGTTGCTAGAGTCTGGGAAGGGTAGGAAGAACGGGGTGAGGAAAAGTTGATAGTGGCACCAAGAAAGAGTTAACAAGGAGTAGGAAGGACAGGGGTGCTGCTGCACAATAAAGTGATTGCAAGCCATGATAGTGTACTGCTTCACAATGCTCAAATAAAGGATGTTTAATATATGTGCCATAAAGAAATTTATGTCAGGTGTGGTGGTGCAGGCCTTTAATCCAAGCATTTTAGAGGTAGAAGCAGATGGGTCTTTGTGAGTTTGTGGCCAACCTAGTCTACATAGTGAGTTCCAGATTAGCCACAGTTACATAGTGAGGAATCTGTCTCAAAGGAAAAAAAAGAAAAGAAAAGAACAACAAAAAAATAATTGAAGAGATAGATATGTTTAACCTGAATTAAACATTATATAATGCATAAGTACATTGAGCCATCATATACTACCTCACAAATATATAAATTTATTATGATTTTATCAGTGAAAAATGAACAGTAATCAGGTACGATTGCTATACCATTAGTCCCAGGACTGGGAGGGAGGGCAGAGGCAGGCAAATCTCTGAGTTCAAGGCCAGCCTCATCTACATACCTAGTTCTAGGATAGTCAGAAATATATAATGAGACCCTCAAATTTTTTAACACATATTGAAATATGGCATGGATAATATGTATGACTAAGCATTAATAAATTATTCAAGTCTCTTAACAGAAAAAAATTGATAGATTGTCTTATGGTTTCATTACTGTGAAGAGACATTATGACAAAGGCAAGTCTTATAAAGGACAACATTTAATTGGGGCTGGCTTATGGATCAGAGCTTTAGTCCATTATTGTCATGGTGGGAAGCATGGCTGTGTCCAGGCAGACATGGTGCTGGTGAAGGAGCCGAGAGTTCTACATGTTAATCTGCAGAAGGGACTGAGAGCCACACTGGGTGTAAATTGGGCATCTGAGACTTCAAAGTCTGCCTCCATAGTGTCACACTTCTGTCAACAAGGCTATGTCTCCTAAAAGGTGCCACTTCCTATGGGCCAAGCATTCAAACAGGAGTCCATGGGGCCATTCCTATTCAAACCACCACATGGATAAACAAAGCAAAACCCAGCTCTGTTCATAGTTGCAATGGAGATCATCAAGTGAAGGTCATGGCCAACGTACTAGGTAAATAAAAACAACAGGCAAGCAGGGCATAGTCTCTTAGTGACTAGAACTGACCTATCAGGGCCTGCTCACATTAACACATAGTCTTGCTTTTACCAGCCCCACAACTATTCACTCTGGTACCTCATTTCTTTGCATGGATTTCTTTGGCAGCAACTGTCTTCTTTGGCCATATCACGTGGTAGTGTGGAATGGCTGGAGAATTAATATCCCTGGGAGTAGTCCTCAACCATGATAATTGGCATGCAAGTGCCCAGCTTACACTCTCTTGGACAGGAAAATCCCCAGCATACATGTTATGCTAACAGCTGGTCTCTCAGTGAGTTAAGCTCCCTGTGTCCCACGCTCTGAATGCAACCCTTTGGCTCCCCACCCTGCTCTGGCTTAGTTTCTCTCCATTACCACTGTGTTCTTGCCTTACCACATACATCTGTCTTGCCGTCTAATTCAAAGAAACCCAGATGGTGCATGAAGTAAAAGAGCAGTGACTTTTGTGAAGTAGAAACCAGAGGGGATATAAGGAGAAATGGATCAGAGAAAGCGTTCTCAGTCTCAGATCAAGTAGACAAAAACATTTATTAAAGCAATACATACAGGAGCCACCAATTAGTAGGTTAAATTTTGTCAATATAATGTGGAATTCCAGGACTAGACAGAAAAAACATACCTCCTTCCGAGACCAAGTGGAATTTTCACTAAAACTGCCTGTATTTTTGACACATACAAAAACTTCAAATTGCTCAAAACAAAACAAAACCAGAAACAAAAAAGCAACAACAAAACCCCATTGACAACAGCTGTGACCACAATATCATAATGTGAAATTGGTAAGATTGTAAAGATCCTTGAAAAACAAAGGAAAACTGAAAGCAGGGAGAGATTGAGTGTAAAGCTTGCCTCCTTTTCCTCCAGTGACCATTTCAACTAGCCACTGTCCACTCTTAAATAACGCTGAACAAAGGGCAAAAAGAAAAGGCTAAATTTCAGAACATCTAGATGATAGCAATGGTGGAAACACGACATATCAAATCCAAAATGCATAGCAGCAAATCTTTACTGCAGGGGAGTAAAGGCACACAGATGATTTGCCAGTTCGAGATGCTGGGAAAACATTAACTGGAGAAAGTAAAAAGGATGAAGACGAGACCACTAACCATAAAAGCAGATTCAAGCTGTGGAGAACGCATAGCCAAAGACACTACAAAAAGGGCAGAATCTGTGAGCATAAGAAATAAGAGTCAGCAAGAACAGAAGCAGCAGAAGAGGAGAAACAGGGCTTTGTTGACACAAAGTGCAATCCCCAGAAGCCTTCTTTGAAAAGGTGGGCATACTGGTGCACGCTTGTAATCCTTTCAGAGTCATTATGTGCCTAGGGCTCGCTGGCCAGACACCCTAAGCTACATGCAAACACCAGGTCAAAGACAGATGCTGTTTCAAAAATCAAGGTGGGTGGGCTCCCAAGGAATGGCACCTAAGGCTGACCTGTGAATGCACTCACACTGAACAAATTCCCACATCTAAACACATAAGCAATTTTAAAAGAAAGTAATAATGGAGAAGAAATAAAACTATGCAGATAGCAAAATATTTTGTAAATACCTTTAACAATCAGATAAAAATAAAAATGGTACAGTTTTAGAGAAAATATATTTCCTTAGTGTTGACCCTATTAATGACAGAAAGTTTAACCAGGACTGATTACCTCAGAAGAGACAAATTTATAAATATGTGTCTTTACAAGTACCATGATTAGAAGCTTGCCTGCCTGCCAGCCTTCTCTCTCTTTTTCCATGTTTTTTGATTGTTAGTTTATTTTGGTTTTAGTAGGGGATTGAACTCAGGACCTTGTATAGGTAAGGCAAATGCTGTATTACTGAGCTATATTCCCTACCTGACTAGAAGTATTCTTAGAAAACATCTGCCCAATCACTGAATATTGGAAAATTGCAATGCTACTTAAAATATTCTACCACTTAAAGAAGGTAAAACATGAAGTATGCATAACATGCATTGTAAAACCTGACAAATGTAATATAAAAAAATAACCACAAACCAAGCTCATTTGTAAAGAGAAAATGTATTTTACAATGGTGAATAGAATCCATCATTTCATTTAAGTACAAGGTCATTTCGACTCACCTGTACCTATTCCAGGAAGGAGAGGGTGACGACATCTAAGGAAAGAGATGGGCAGGGTGGCTCTCAACTGCAAGCCCAGTGCTCAGGAGGCTGAGGGAGGAGGGTATTAATTCGGAGATTAGCCTAGCTAGCCTCTCAAGTCCTCCAACCCAAACAAAACCAAACCAAGAAGACCAAAGCTTAGGAAATAAGGTGCCCATATGGGTGCATATGTACATGTATATCTGTGTATATCATATCTTTTTCCAACATTTGTTTTATAATTTATTGCTTAATCAAAATTCCTACTTTCTTTTGCAGTTAAGCAATTTGATTTCTAATTGATCTGTAAGAATAAGTGATCTTGCTTTGCAAGAAGCTTCTTTTTTGGAGGCCTTGCCCTCCATATTTTGAAAGATAATATGAATATTAACTATAACCAAACCCACATATATAATTAAATATTTGCAAACTACCCACACGACTATGACTTATTTACTTATCAATATAAATACTTCTCAAGCTGCTTATAATTTCTGTTAAAAATGGGCCAAATATCTGAATAGTACTCCAAAGATGTTTAGTGGTAAATGGACACTGAAAAAAATACCCAGCATTATTATGAAAATGAAAACAAAAATGAGGCATCATCATCTACATATTAAAATCTCTAATATTTTAAAGGTTTAATTTTAATTGGTTAATTTTATGTATCAGTGTGGTTGAACATTCTTCTAGATGCTTGACTGAGAATACTTTTGGTTGAGAGAAGCATAGAAATTGGTGGACACTGAGTAAGGCAGACTGTCCTCTGTGATGTGGGTGGGCCCCATCTAATCAGTAGGAGACACAAACAGCACAAATGATGGACACTTCCACATTGGCAAGGTTGATTCCACAGAGGAAACCCAGAAGCACATACAATTGCATTTGGACATCTGGACACAAATAGGCAAAAATAAAATTATTTGCTTTTATAAAACAAAATGAAGCACTTCAATGGTAGATTACTGATGGGGACTGGAGAGAAAGGTGGGTTCCAGAATTCTCCTCGGGTTTCTGACTCATGTAATGACGTGGGCATTTGCACTACACAATTCTCATTTTTAGTTGCCTCTGGAATATAGAGAGTGCAGGAAAAGTGATCTTAAGTCACAGCAAACTGTAATGAACGTCCGTGCAGTGTAATCTGTAACTGTGTTGCTTTTGTGTGGATAATGGGAAATCATGAGGCTTTTGTATAATAGTTTATTTACTTCCTTTATGGCCACTGGCCCAGCTTTTCTTGGTCATGAATGGAATTTCCCTGTGACTGGCATGAGTGTTCCACTTCTACCACTGTTCTGGGCTGTGCTGTATGAGCCCAGACCGGTTAACCTAACAGCCTTCTCACCTTCCGGGGCCCTTCCTGCTAGTTCTTACCTTCTCTCCCTGCTTGGTCAGGCGAGGGGCCATTTCTATGGTCTGCTTTTATGTTTGCCTCAGTGACAGTCACCCAGTGTTCTAGGCAGACTGATAATTTAAAACCAATCATCTTATTCCTTGTGTAAACATTCAGTGAAGTCCACAGTGTTTGACTAATCCCAAGCCCCTAAATCCGTGGCCAATTGTATCTCACCACAGGGTTACCATGCTCCAGTGAAAGTCCTGCCTAATGAGGTTATTCAGAAGGAGTTTGTGTGTGTGTGTGTGTGTGTGTGTGTGTGGGGTAGAGTATCGTCACCCTGCCCTTGGTTCCTTTTTGCCGCTCACCAATGTGCCAGGAGCCATCTTAGATCTAGCATTGTGTACGGCAGATCAGGACTCTTCAAGGAGTCGTTGGAGCCTGTGGTACCCCACTCTCCATCCCACTCTTTCCTTCACGAGGTTGACTTTCACATCCTCCATACTGAAGCTTTGGCATCTGGTGTCCAGTGTGTGTCCACATGGCAGCTTTCAGTGGTGTCTGCATTTACTTGAGACACGGGACCCAGCCCTACTTCTGCCCCACTAATGCTTGACTTTGCTCCAGGGGTACTTTCCTCCCTTCATCTGAACACCATCTAAGAGTCCCTCAGCTGGTTTGTCACATGTCTTTGGGCATTTCTGGTCCTTGGCTGGTATCTTCTAGTGTTGTGGCTAATATGTCCATTTTATTCCTGAATCACTTTCCTTTATAATCAATGTGCAGTTCATCAGTGTTGTCTAACTTCTTAAAGACTTTTCCCTTGGAACTTGGGGCATGTCAGACCCCAAGAATAGACTAACTTGTTGAGACACTGGTGGATCAGACTGGCCCGGTAGAGAGTGAAGTCCCAGCACATCCTCCCTGGGCGCTCATGGCCACTGGGAGAGGCAGAGACATGAGGGCAGTTGACTGCACACCCCCACAGGCCTCCGGGCTTGTCAGGCTGTGAGAAGCCTCTGGGGAGACACAGCCTGGGGGTGGGGAAAGGGGCTGTGGCTCCTGGAAGACCCCCAAAGCCAGCTCCGTGGGGGTTCTCACGATCTTGGGCATCGCAGATGCTGCTGGATGCCGCGGAAGAGCTGAGAAGCGGGAGTGCGGCTGGCGTCTCAAGGCGGAACCGGATTGACGGCTTGGGCACCGACTAGTTGCTTTGGCTTGAGTAGATGACTGTGGCTGGGAACACTGAGACGGCTTGGGGCGTGGGGAGGAAGGCTAGAAGTGGCTCTTTAGGCAAAGGCCAGTTCCCTCGCTTCCCACTGTGGATCAAGATGAATAGAGACAGTCCATACTTTCAGGGCTTTTATTATCATGTCATGGTGGAGAGTGGTGTGGGTGAGACTGTACCCCTTCCACCTCAGGAAGGGGTGAGGTTGAAATAGTAACTGGGAAGGAGTGTGGCTAAGCCTCCAGGTGTCTCATTAACATGGGGGGCTTGAGACAATGTGGCCACGCCTCTACCTGTGGCAGAGATTGGTGGTATGACCACGCCTCTACCTGAGGAGGGGCTTGAGGGTCTTTTCCTTTTTAGGTGACCAAATGTCACAGACCTATGGAGAGACATAGGCATGTGTCAGGAACTGTTTCTAGGAGCCTGGCAAACGCCTGCCGTCCCTTATAGGCTGCCCCCTGCTGGAGACAACCGATTGGACCCACGGTGTTCAAACCTTAGCTCTACCAGAAACCAGACTGCCTTTCACAGCCCCGCAAAACACCACTAAACTTCTGGTTCTCCCTTTTAACCATTCAATGTTTTGAGGTTTTGTCCGTGTGATTAGTTAGGAAAGGAAGTGAATGAATGATTACTATAGCTTTTGGTGAAAAAAAAAAAAGCTTCAGGAGGAAAAGGAATGTGGAAATTTGTAACTGGTGTGTGAAAAAGATTAAATCCAGTTTTACTTTGAGAGGAACAAATTCACATTGGATTTAGATATCACCTGTTGTTTATTCTTTGTACCTTAAAACCCTAGTCTTACCTTATTTCTGCTGTTTACCGAAAGAATATCTCTCATGGAGCTAGAAGGCAAACCATCATGGGACCTAGAGGCTGACCATCATGGGACCTAGAGGCTGACCATCATGGGACCTGGAGGCAAACCATCAGGCACCCTAAAGGCTGACTATCTCTCAGAAGATAGCTTGGAATTACAAAACTTGTAGGGTGACCATCATAGACTCTACAGGTTGACTATTGTGGACATGGGAATCTAAGCATCATGGACTTGGGAGGATGATTCCCATGCGTAGCACTGACAAGTTTCTCTGTCTTGTGAATCCTAGTTGGATCTGAAAGGAAAGCACTAGGGCTAGGAGTAGGCAGTGGCTCTCAACCTGTGCATTGTGACCCTTCGGGAGTCACATATCAGACATCCTACATATCAGATACTTACAACTCATAACAGTAGCAAAATTACAGGTATGAAGTAGCAACAGATAATTTTACGGTTGGAGGTCACCACAACATGAGGAACTGTATTGGAGGGCTGCAACATTAGGAAGGCTGAGAACCACTGGATTAGAGACTAACAGATGACGTACTTCCTGTCCAGCCAAGCTGAGGCAGTCAGCGGCTGACTTACCATCACACAGGTCTGTCTCCTGTTTGCAGAGTGGCTGAGCCTCATCAGGCTGTAGTGACTATCCCTTCCTTTGCCTTTTGATCAAGGGCCCACAACTAGCCTGGTTTGTTACACTCATCCCTCTGAGAACAGTTCTGGAATTAGTCTTGCCAAGTTGTGTACACAAATGGAGGTGTTTCTGAAACTTGGTGGACATGCCATCAAAGATTGTTCCACATGAAAAATTCTCTTCCAGAACACCAAGGCTCTAGAGAGGCCTTAGGTGAGCACCACAAACTCACTTTATGGTGTTTGTCACACCTTACAGAGCTACTTCCAGAAACCCTGTGGCCAAGGCCCAGGGCTCAAGTCTTCTTGCCACATGAACACTCTCACCACGCTCCCAAACACCAGGAAGCAGAGAGCTGAGTACGCATTCATGGCTGTCTTCACTCTCCCATTGGAGCAGGCTGGTAGGAGCTGTGAGTATTCACTCAACACCTTCTGCTCTCCAAACCTCCCAGTGATGCAGATGAGGAAACCCTGGGGCTAAATTGCTATCGTCAACCACTTGGCCTGGGGAATGTGTGACGAACAGGCTTCTCACCTGGATCTGATGACAGAGTTATATTTAAACCATGTTGCCCTTTGGCCAAACTCAACCTGGTCATGTGGGCTAATCTAAAATCAACGTAGGGTCCAGAAGGCCAGATCAAATGGCAAAGGGTGTCTAGGCTGTGGTAGCTATGCAAGGGCAGAAAGGTAATGAGGGCACCAGACTATGGCTAACGTGGGTTCCTTCGTTAAAAGTAAGCCAGGGGCTGCTTTTCTCCTGAAGGAGGCCCTGGGGAAATGGGTCAAGTGCTGATTTGTGGAGCTGCTCTCAGTAGTCCCTGGAACATGCTTACAGGTAGCCCTAAGGTCCAGGATCATGCTGAAGTCCAGAATCAGAACTTGTAAGTTGTCAAGTTCACTGGAACTGTGGACTTATAAAGTCAGGGTTATGACTTGCCTTCCAACCCAGGGAAGCTCAAAGGACTACATGTATGCAGGTACTCTGACGGCCTCCTGCAGTCAGGATGCCTACTTAAGCAACTCCATCAGTGGAGGTCCTATACTAGCATTCATCCCCACTAGGGAAATGCAAATCAAATCCACAGTGACAGGTCATCCAACCCTGGGCCGTTACTGAAGACACAGAAGATAACGGATGCTTGGTGAGAAAACAAACTGGTAGAGCTCTGTTAGAGAAAAGGACACTGTCAGAACCATTATGGAAACCACAAAACACAAGTAAGTCCACAATATGATCCAGACATACCATTACTGAGAGTATAGTCAATGGAAATGAAGTCACTCTTCACAATGGCCAATATATAGGATCAACAGGTGTCTATCCATAGATGAATTGCTAAAGAAAATCTCTCCCCCCTCTCTCTTTCTCCCTCCCTCCCTCCCTCTCTTCCTCCTTTCCCCTCTCTCTCTAACACACACACACACACCATACACCACACAAATACTCACTCCCACTCCACACACACATACCCTACATACTTACTATCACACACACACACACCACCATGCACACACACACATACACTCACACCACCATACACACACACACACACACACACACACACACACACACATTCACACCACTAACACATGGAAATAGCAGAATATTCAGTCATACAAAGAATGAAGTCCTATCTTTTTGGCAACAGCAACATGGCTGGAACTCGGTGATAACAGGTCAAGCCAGCCATAGAAAGCCAGATGCTGCATCATCTTCTTCACGTGTGGAAAGAGAAAATAAAGAGTTAAATAAATAATTTTTTTTTTTTTAAGAAGTAGAGAGAAGAGCAGTCAGTAGTGGCTGGGGTGAGGGGCATGATGAATAGAGACAAAGAGAAGTAGGTAATCAGTTTGCCGTGAGGACTAAGTCCCAGTACTGTTCAGCACATCAGGGTGACTGCTATTTACAACTTATTGTACATTTTAGAATCAGAAGACAGGATTTGAAGGTGTCTAGCATAAAGCAATGCTAATTAACCTATCATGATCATTTTACACTATATTTATGCAGTGAGTGTGTTCCATAAATATTTATGGTTAAGGAAGAAAATGAACCTGGGAATGGTGTGGCACATTCCTTTAGCACCAATATTTGGGAAGCAGAGGCAGGTACATCTCTGTGAGTTTGAAGGCAGCATGGTCTACATAATGAGTTCCAGGTCAGTGGGGCCACATAGTGACACTGTGTCTAAGAAAACAAAACAAAACAAAGCCTTGAGTTGTGACAAGTGCTTGGAGTCCTGGCTGTTCAGGAGACTGAGGTAAAGATCACTGGAGTTTGGGAGTGCAAGTAATTGTAGCAAACAGTCAGATCCTGTCTCAAAAATAGTAATAATTTTAAGTGACAAAAGGTTTTGAAGGAATTATACACAGCAACCGTTCTTGCCTATTATTCACATGATAAAATCATTCCTTGCTTAATAAAGAGAAGCTGGACCAAGTGGAGAAAAGAAAATGAACCTTTCAGGCATGTTGCCATGCTGTCCACCACAGGGGACAGCACGGGACAGCTATGTCTGGAAGAGATATGGCTGTCTTCCCTGTATCTGGCAGAGAGCCCATCAAGGAAGCACTGCCACATCCCACTGGGGCTCACACCCGAAGCCGGGCTTGCTGCCTATTGGTCTCTGAGGATTCTGTAAGCAACAGGGGACCAGACACTGACTCAAGGCCAGCACACTTGGCCCTCACTCAGCACGGTTGCTGGTTGTACCATCTGAAGCAAACCTTGCTGTTTCTCTCATCTGTAAGTGAGCAGGCAGACTGGCCAGAACTGCGTTACATTTCCCATGATGCTCTGTCTTATGGCTGAGTTTCTGCTTAAGAATAAAGCTGAGCAAGCAAGCACATTCGAGGAGAGCTGGATGCTCCGGACTCTTTCCCTGCTCAGCCTCACCTCAGGCCTTGTAGTCATATGATGTTGGTAGCAGCTTCTTGGCCTCAGGTTATAGTCATAAGTACCAGGCAAGAAGAGTCAGTATCTTCATAGGCAGAAGCTACTTGTAGGGAGCCCCAGGCCTGGTTGGGCCTAGAAAGCCTCCTCTCAAGTCATGCTTCATACCTCTCTTTGGGGACCCTTTAGGTCTCAATTTCAGATGCTCAGGAATGTTTGCACTAGGTTCTGTATTGTACCTGTCTTTTCTAGTTTTCAAGCAAAGTATGCAAGAAGTTAGGTCCTTATTGTTCAGATATGCCCCAAAATGCAGAGATTAGATCATCCCAGGGTCAAGCAGTCCTGACTTGATAATACTTGGGTGCTAGGAGGTTTTAGTGAGGAACCAAGGCCCCCAGGAAATTTGTGGTTCAGGGATGCAGATCCTGCCTACCCTTCTCAGACCAGCTATGAGGCAGGCTGAGACATGACTCGGGCACAGCCTTGATTACATGAGTCCAACCAATGAGAAGCATTTTTTTCCCTCCTGGGACTGGAGTGTTTCCTGGGGTATAATGACAAGAGGAGAGTCAGATTTGGGGCTTAGGTCAACATCAGAGTGAACTCTAGTGTCACTATGGGTCTCTGAGCCTCCATTGGTAGGAGGAGGGAACCGATGAGAGCAAGGCTTGGCTTTTTGAGATAGATTCAGGAGACGCCTGTGAACGCCACGTGGCTGAATCAAGGCGATGCTTAAGAGGTCCCTAGTTACTTGGTCTACTAAGTCAATTAGGAAGAGAAAAGAGCAAATGAAGGCAGAGGAGCGTGGTGGGCCCGGCAGCTGACCCTTTAGCTCCTGTGTGGTAAAAGTGTCATAGGGCCTTGATAGCCCCCAACTCCACCTGACAGAAGGCAGCCTTAAAAGCCCACTGTTACTATCACTAAGAAAATGTCGATGCTTTGTCCAGTATCCATGATGTCACTCAGGAAGATCTGGAATGGGAAATGTCATGGTGCCATCACAGGAGTACTTCAGCTCTCTGAAATAGAATCATGACTTCAGGACATACTACAATCTGCTTTCCAGGCTCAGCCTTTCTTATTCACGTGTGACTCACCCCTGACTCCCAGCGGCTTCATCATTCACATGGCCTTATTCCGAGTGGCTCGTGGCCATCTTGTTCTAAGCCCCACCTCAGCCAACTCCTCATCCCCTGTGCCAGTGGCTTTCTGCCCAACCTGGGGCTTGGCCAGCTGTATCCTAGAGTTGGAAACCTTCCAACAAGCCCATTCTTCGTCCCGTCCCTGGCCACTGCCATCCTTGCAGTCTGGAGTTTCTCCAAGGACTCTGAGCTGCCTTGCAGGAACACTGAAGTCTCCCTCTCTTGGGCATTTGCCTACTAGCCATTGGCCAAGCAGGTCTTCAGGAGTTTTGGACTCAGTTTTGCTGCCAGTCTGGTTGGGGCAGACTCTGCCTGTGGCATCAGTCCTGTGTTCTCAGGCTTGACGTTCCTACATGAATGAGGCCCACAGAGTTCCGGGTCACGAACACCAATAGCCTCCATTGAGAAATGAATATGGTAACAAGAAGCACCACATTCCACAGAGGACTAAGTGGTTATAAGTGGCTTTCCTTGGGAGGTGGCTGGGTTTTGGAGGATCAATAGGCATTCTAATAAAGTACGGTAGAATGAATCCGCATGGTATTTTCAGCGAAATGAAAGCTGCTCAAGCTTTTGAGTACACAGAAGCTGAGGAGCAGCAGCAGATCTGAAAGGCCACAGCTGAATGGAGGGGCACTAGCCAGACCTAAACCAGGGCCAGCTCCACTCCAGTCAGAGTCAGGGTATGAAGGTGGTGACAGAGCCCACGCTGCTTCTTTCAAAGACCTTGTGAGTCTGGGCTCCCAGATAAGGTGGAGAGCAATGAGTGGTCCTATCCTTGATTGACATCCTATTTCCTCCTTTGTCATGAATTTCAAGCCTCTACATCTAGAGGAAGGGTCTCAGATGCAAGCCCTGAAACCACAGTGCATTGCTTTCTTCAGAGGAGTATGCCAGGCAGTGTGAGGCAAGCTGCTGCCACCTGCAATCACTCGGCGCACACCCCAGTTGGGCACATGGCCAAACCACTCATGAGCAGGTGCCAGCATAGTTAATCACTTCTTGATCTTTCCGCTTTGAACACATTTGTATTTCTAGTGGAACACAGGAGTGGGTGGCAGCACTTAGCCCTAGGAATGTCTTTTCAGTGGAAGGGAGCCCTGGTGCAGAACCTCTAGTCTGAGTCTCCCGCAGACACAACCCTGAGCAGCCCAGGCTTCCCTAGCCCTCTGGCTATCCCTTGCTCCTTTCACCTGGCAAGAAGCCTCTCTCTTGATGCTTAGTTGAGGGGCTTCCACCCTGACCACCCATGAGGAAGAACCTCCAATCTTTGCCCCACATCTTTCCCCCCCAGGATACTTGTTACATTCTTGATTGGCATTTCCATGTGGCTACGTGCCAGCAGGCTTACTGGAAGGCAGAGACACTAATTTGTAATTGTCTCCAGCACTCATTGGGGATTCCGACTTCGAGAAGCTCTTCTAGAGTAAGATGGGAAGAAAGAGAGAAGAGGAAAGGAAGGCATCAGTGAAGGAAAGCAGGGAAGGAGAGACGATGGGAAGAAAGGAATGAGTGACAGGAGAAGATGGAGAGGAGAAAGGGAAGAGGAAAGGGGAGAAGATGGGAAGAAGGGTACAAGTGTGCCAAGTGCTGTACCCCTGGGTTAGGGGGTAGATTCTGAGAACAGAGACTCGAGAAGAGGCAGACACAGCAGTCATTTGGGCTACTTGCTTTCCCTCTTTCTTCTCTGCCCCAAGAACGTCTGTCATGCTAGCCTTCAGCTTGCTTGGGTCTTCAGAATCTTCCTTCCTTGAACTTCTGGACCTTTCTTTCTACCTGGTGGCTGGACCAATCCCCCCTTCAGAGACAGTGCAATTCTGTTATAACGAAAAAGACTTATCAGGGAAAATGTGCTGCTCTGATGGAGTATTAGAGGGAATGCTGGGACCAGTTGGTACCTGAATCCTGTGTGTCCATATTTGTGCCCAGCATGGCTGTTTCTGAAAGAGTCCTCTCAGTTAGCCCCGTGGGTCTCAATTTGCACAGCTGATAGCTCCTGATCCTGGAAAATGTCTCAGGCCTTTCAAGAGCAAAGTAGTATACTTTGAGGAGAAATGTCCCCTGGACTCCTCTGGATGTCTTGGTCACTTAATTATTCCCCTACTGAAGAAGGTGACACCACGGTAGATTCTAGAGCTATGCTCAGAGTGACTGTGCATTAGTGACTGTTCCTCTGCTTGGAACGGACAAATGTGGCTGTTCTCAGGCATAGGCTGGGACAGAAAGGACGTACCTTCGTCCCCTTTCTGATCCATGTACATGGGATTAAAACAGGACAATGGAGCCATCGATCCTACAAATTTGTGAAGTCACTCTGCTATTTGTTTGGCTCCTTTATTTCTTTCTGTTTCTGTGATGGAGTGATAATGGCACACTCTCGTCTAAATCTTTTACATTCCAAACCAATAGACATGTGTCTCAAAAATTAACATGATGAACCACATACAGCACAGCGGCCACCCATTGGAGGTGGTCTCATCAGCAGGCACAGCTTCCATTGAGCTCAGTGGCCAGAACACTGACTACATACAGGTCTGGAAGTGTAAGGAAAGCTTGGGGGTGGAAGTTGGTGTAATTTGGAGGCAGTAAAGAGGGTCATGAGAAGAACCGTTGGGCCAAATACCCACAACTGTGGAAGGAGAAAATCACAGAAGAATTCAGTGATTAGCAAATGTTTCCTTGTCTTTCTGACTTGGAAACCACTGAAGTGAACCACTCAGGAGGTGCAGGCACAAAGCCCAGATACACACAACAGAGTGGGGTCATGGTCAAGTGAGACAATCTGGCAGGACACACAAGCCAGCAGTTTTCCAGATCAGGAGCTGAGTTGAGGGGTTTCCCAGAGGAATAGAGAAGGGCACTGTCTGTACAGTAGTGATGCTTATAGCAGGACGTCTGGGATCTAGCACTTAGAAGGCAATATTCAAAGCTGAATTGGTTAGGCAAGTTGTAAAAGGCCTACTGTCTAAATTCAGAGAGTCAAAATTTTCTTCTTGGGAACAGACCAGCAGGTTTAAAAAGTTAGATCCATCAGGGAAGAGTTGCCAGTGTTTCTCTGGCTACTAACCCTGCAGGGGAGCCTGTAAGGACTTCTTACAAGCTTCTTTCTGGTCATAATGTGCCACACACAGGCAGGGAGCAAAACAGACTAATCTTGGGCAAGAGGTGGAGAAGCCTGAGCTCTGGTCATCTCCATTAGCCTGTGCTTTTCTAGGAGACTGAGGTTTGCACTGAATTTTAGTTACACACTCTGTGGGTCAGAATCTGGTAATAGAGGTTATGAATTTTATGAGCTACACTATCATAATTTTGGAATGCTTTTCATAATTAGCTGGGCAATGATTGGAGCTGAGCCATTTATTTCCTGTTTGAGAGTTCTCACCTTTTCTCTCTGCCTCTGTGTTACACAATATGGCTGGAAGGGAGTAGGTAGATGTCTTTACAGGCTTCCTGCCAGGATGATGACCTGAGTTAAGGCTGTTGAGGTTTCCCCGAGTGCACCCAACCTTTCCTGCTACGTGCCTTGAGGCTGATCTTTGCAGCCAGGAAGGTGAGAGATGAGTAACTGGGTGTGTGAAGCACAGTTAATAGATGCTGAGGTTAGACAAGGTAGGGAGCAAGGAGGTTTGGGTGCTCAGAGTGGAGGAGTTGTCTAGGGTAAGGCTGAAGTTGAAGGGTATGGGTTTGGGAATGGCAGACTCTAGGCACCGCAGGCAGGGGAAATATTCAAGGAATATAAAACATACCTCCCAGGGTACCTTCAGTAAATGGGAGGTTAGATGTTGTCAAATGAAACCATGGAAGGGCTGTTTAGACAGGGGAGGGGCAGGAGAGATAGAGCCCACTAAGAATCTGGTAGGCTGAGAAAGCATGCAGACTTAACTTACTGGGCGATAGGAGCCACAGAGGGTTGCTGAAAGAATGGAAGCCATATGATGGACCTGTCTAGTCTTCTTAGCCTCCAGTTTGCTCATCTAGAAGATGGTGCCTTGATATCTGTGTTTACAAAGAAGACGAGACCACAGTAATTGTGACGACACTTAGCAGAGGCCACAGCACGAACCAGGAGGCTTTGATTAGTCTATATCAAAATTTGAAGGTTTATATATTTTGAGGTGCACGACACAGAAGATATAGCATCAAATTGGTCCACATGAGCAAAAATAACTAGAGGAGGGGCCCTTATGCTCTCCAAGGACCTCTCAAGCTTGGTTGAAGAACACAAGAAGCTCATAGAGAACTATACTCATTGGGAGTTAAAGGCCTGAAAGATGTACATTCTACTCATTCTTCCATCTTTTTAATAGCCCGTCTCCCTTCTCTTCCCCAGGACCAGCCTTTAGAGCCACTGCATTTGCCCTTCTCTCTGCCTTGCTTCTATCATTTCCTTCAGTAATTCACCCAAACCAAGACCTTTCTCCTTCACCCTGGTTGAGTCTCTCACCCCTTTTCCTGATGATTTTTCTCTACAGCATGTAACATGCTATACCTAGCATTTTGCTAAAGGTCTGTTTCTTGTATCATCTAAACTCCATGGTTATGATGATCTTATCTGTTGAAACATGGAGGCATGGAGAAAGCTTCATCTATAGTTTTGACTTTTAAAGTCCTCCAAAGGCCTATGCATCTCCAGCCTGCGGCACTATTGGAAGGGAACCTTCAGAAACTGAGGCACAGAGGAAGGAAGCTAGAGAGCTGTTGCTACACACCTGAAGAAGATATCATGACCTCAGCCCCTTCCTTCTTTTTTGTGTCATGTCATAAGATGAGCAGAGGCCTCCAGCACACACTTCTGTCATGATGTCTTGTGTTGCCACAGGGACAGCAACAGGGCCAAAAATCTCTGAAACCCTGAGCCAAAATAAACCCCTTTAAACTGTTTACCTCAGGTGTTTGGTCACAGTGATGGAACACTGATTAACACAGCAGCCAAAATATTTGTTGGCAGAATAGATTAATCCTTCCATTTTGTAGGCAGGATGTACACTGTAGCATGAAATCCACACAACAGTTACAGCATTGGATTTGCATTTATTTGTGGCACTAAGAGAAAGAGCAGACAGCTGTGACTAAGAGCAATTGGCTGGTAGCTCTTGCCTCACTGAGAAAGTTTAGCAATGTTAATCACACAGTGCCAAGTTCCCACTCTACCCGATGCCTAGATTTAAAACAGGGGGAAACAGTAAAAGGATTTCATGTATTTCTTTTTTTCAGTAAGGCAGAGATTTTATATCATGAACTCATTTTGACTCTTATTGCTGTCATGATTTTCTCCACATAAGAAAAGGTCTTAGAGACACATTTTAAAAAAAACCAAAACACAAAACTTCCTGCTGAGTTTAAATTCTTTAAAGATGGTGTCTACCCACAGTGTACTATAAGAATGTCATATAATACCAGGGCAGCTGCTGGACCATGCCAAAGTGTGTCAGGATAAAATGTAAGCCACAGAAGATGCAGCACAATGTGGACTGCCCTCTGTGACATGTAGGTCCTCAACACCCTGCTCTCTGGCCCTCTGCAGGATTTCAGAAGACTACTGTTGAAGTCTCAGGCTCCATGCAAGGCTCCTTCACAGTGACCTGATGCATGTCATAGCCTGCTGGGACAAGGGGGGGTACTATACAAGTGGGACACAATCTATACAGAAAAGGACAGCCTTTCCAGTGCTCTCATCTCTTCTTCCCATCACCTTCTAAGGAGCCAGGAATGTCTTGCTCACACGGTCAAGTAGGGCTGCTACTCTGGGCAGCAATAGTGGAATTTTAAAAGCTTAGTTGGTCAGATCACAGTCCAAGATCATCTATGAGGTGTGAGACTTCACTGTGTGAGGAATACAAATATGAATCAGATGCTTTTCTATCCTGCAAAAGTCATCTTAGCAGCCTTCCGCCATCACACTTCTTACTCCAGAAAGAGCAACCTGGAGCATGTGATAGATTCTGACTATTTCTGTTGATTTATGTTTTTGTCCACTTAGAATTCATAAATGATTTTAACCATGTGTATGTGGTCAATGTCTCAAAGATCCAAAAATCAACTTAAGGCATAATTCCTTGTGCCCATAGCTATAATCAAGTGTGAGTGTTGGGCTCCAGCCTGTGTATTCCCATTACTCTGCCAACAAGAGCAGTTTATTGGCAACTGTGAGCATTCAGAGGCAGATCATATGTCCTTGGCACACAAGTCACACAGCAAAGCAGCATCTCCCCTTTGACCATTATGTAGGAACACTGAAAATCCACCGCGGGCAAGTCAGCCTGGAGACAGGAAAGTACAGCCACTTCTTGATGGCTTCATTTCCTGTCATGTGGATTTCTTTAGAGATGATCCTTGGAGCTGTACAGGTGGGTTCTGTAGTGGTAGGACCTCACACGAGCAAGGGAACCTGCAGTGAAGATGGGTAGGAAGAGTTACTGTCTCTGTGGGCAACAAAGTGTACAGAAGAGCTATACATTCTAATCCTTGTAAAGGATGTTGAAGAATTGAGATCTAGACCACTGGCCATTCCAAGCAACATGGAATCCATAAATATTTGTTGTAGGCCCCTCCCACAGCATCTCATTGCTTCCTTGTGTTCCCCTTGCTGGTCCTGCTAGAATGGACACCTGAAGGCAGGAACCCTAGTAGGCTCACTCACTTCCACATATATAAAGTGTACGACCAGAGTTCGTGGTGTAGATGAAGGAGTGTGCAAGCTCTTCCTCTATGTGACAGGAAAGATCATAGATTCTACTGGTTTAGTTCGCTCTTGATAGGCCAACAACAGGGAATCCAGACCTGGGAGACTATCACTAGTGCCTCTGAAAATGAGTTAAGGAGATGGATGTCCTGTGAAATAACCACTATTTCTCTCCTGGAGTATCAAACCAGAGCCCAGGCTGAACAGGACTGGCTGGGAATTTGCCATTGTGTGCTACCTTTTTAGTGCACCAACCAAAGCAAATACTCTAAAGACACAAATTCTTTTAGAACTAACACAAGTACCACTAGGTTGACAGTACCCAGCTTATGTCTAGTATATCTGCTCTCTTAATAGATCTTCCTAAGAGTCCCACTATACCTCAAGAATAATGGGTAAGGTATGTCTGGAAGAACATTTTCTCATATTTTTAAGCTGAACATCTCAGTTCCAGGTGGTGGCATGACCAGGTGACAGCTTTGGGCTGTGAGAAGGTCCCTTAGGAATGAATCATCTCTCAAGGGCTCAGTGTCTAATCCAGGCCTAGAACAATTCTGCACTCTCTCTGTTGTGCTTTTAGCCCAATGGCACTGGACATTGTCCTCAATGGTCAATCCCTGACCTCCAAGGTGAAGAGAAGCCACTGGGTACGGCTCATTAAACCATGTGCCTGTTGCCTCTTCTCACAACAGCAGACACGAACATGGTGAAGGATATTGTCAGCCTAACACTTGTTCCATGTGTAGATGAAGGGAGTGCTGTGGTCCTTTACCTCCACCTGTGACACTACAATGGGAAAATGTGTGAATGGTGACCCCATGGGGAGAGTGGCACAACAAATGAGGTAGATATGACAACTTTGGAGTTTACTAAATACTTTTAGTATAGTCGAGTAAATATTTTTAGTATAGTGACCTTTAATCAGAGTTGTGGTACAGACAAAGGGACATACATAGTGTCTTTGGGTCAAATGCTCATAAGTAGCTAGCTCAGCGAGGCCTACTCAGCCTACAGACCCTCTGATCACTTGCATACATGGCTCAATTCCTTTTGTCTTCATACGGGCCCAGGAACATCTTCCCTAGCTCTTTTGGCACCCTCTGACCTCTAGTGCTCCACATTCTGGAGTCAACCTCTCTGGGCAGCCTTCTTGGTGAAGCTTGGGAAGGAGATATTAGTGGCAGTTACTCACAGCTTCCAGTAGTGAAGCAGTACAGTGGCCATACTGTGGTGCCTCACAAGGGTTCTCCAGTTGACCTGACATTTACAATTCCCCACACCCCTTCTCTACTTCCACTCCTCCATCTCCAGTAGAAGGAAAAGCATACGCAGGATACCCACAGCAGATCTGCTTATGCAAGACCCCAAAACCCTGCAGAAAGCTTCCTAGAGCCAATGAAAAGGAGGAGGAACATGGCTTCAGTGGACACTGGTTAAGAAGGGAAAAGGGACAAGAGGTAGAAATCCAAATAGGGAAGCTATAGACACAATCTAAGATACACTCTACTGTGTGGGGAAAAAAGCAAAGACAAGACAGAAGTTCAAGGGCCCAATCACTAGGACAAGACCTGTGTCTAACATGATCAGGTGGTATCATGGGGTTGGGGAGAGGATGGGGTGAGGTGAGGTTAGGGATGTGGTCAGAGTTGCCTCAGTCTGATTCAGAAAGGGAGTCTCTTGCAGGGTGCCTCAGAGAAAGTTGAAGAGGGCTGAATGTAATGGTGGGAAGTATAGCAGGGACCTACTGGAAGATTCAGGAGGAGGTATAGCCAGGGCCATCAGTGTTTCGTGTGTATATGAGCCACAGAAGAAGCTGGGAGAGGGGATGAGTTAGGACGAAGCTAAAGAGGCAGCTCTAGGGCCATGGTGAAGGATGGGAAAGGGACGGCAGTATCTCATGAAGGACCATAGCATAGCCAGTAGTACAGCCCAGCAGGGCAGGCAGAGAGCTGTAGACTTACAGAGTAGTACAGCCTATACTTTCCAATAGTGCTTTCCTCCAAATTCCAGACTCCACCCTCCCTGATCCTCTAGTTAGGCTTCAGTTGTTAATCGAAGTCAGTAGATCATCACCGTGGAGTCTAGAACACCAAGGAGCTGGGAAAACTGGGTTTGAGAGAAAAACATGGAGATACTTTTTTGAAAAGTACCCAGTGAAACTGTTAAGAAAAGAAGCTTTTCCTGATTCCCTGTGGTAAAAGCCTGCAGGAAGAGACAAATCCAACATCTTTTCAGTGACCACTGCACTGACAGGAGGTCCTAGGAAGAAGACAGCCAGGAGAAGAGAGGCAGGATTGAGAGCAGGGCGGCACACCAGAGGGGACAACCTTTATGTAACTGTCCAGGTTGAGGTACATGGGAGTAAGGTGTTTGTTTTTAAATAAATGTTTGCTGTATTAACAACTGAAATTTGACAGACACATCATCCTTGTCTCGGAGATAGAGATAGATGACAGAGAGAGAGAAAAGAGATAGACACATAGACAGACAGGCAGGCAGGCAGGAAGGCAGACAGACAGACAGCATATGCATGCGCTTATGCAGTATGTAGTCTTGGCTGGCCCGGAGACTCTATCTTATGGATAGTCCAATGGCCTCTGATGCCCCTAATGCTGGGATTAAGTTATGTTTTAATAATGCATGTCCCTCTGGCACCATGGCCACAATCAAGATAACAACATCACTCGTAAGATTTCCTACAACTTCCTTCAGCCCTCAAATGTCAGCAAACTTCTAACAACTAAAGAGAAGTTTATATTTTCTAGAATTGTGTAGCAATCCAACGACATGACTAAATTTTACAGTCATGTTTCTTTCAGCATAATTATCTTGAAGTCATCTGCATTGCTGCAGGTATCAGCATCACTGCTACTGCGGTGAATATCGCATGAACACTATCATATTTGTTTCTTCATTTTTTTGCGGATGGGTGGTGGTTTGCCATTTTGAGGCACTTATAAATAAAACTGCTGTGAGCGTGTATGCAAATGCAAGTGCACCCATCTTCTTGCCCGCCTTTATGGCTCTGTAAGTGTTGAAGAAAAGCATTGAAAACAGGCATTCTGTGGCTTTTTGATGCTGGGCAGGTATTTGTTCTTCTAGCAACAAGCAACTATTAACTGCACATCTTCACTGATGGCCTTTATCAGCTGGTGGAATTTCCTTTTTTCCTACTTTATGGAGTTTTTATGAGACTTGATATATGTCATCAAATGCTTCAAAGGAATTTATTATGACTTTTAAAAAGTAGTTCATATGGGAATAGATTTTAAGTGTTAACCTTGCGATCCTTGGACACATCTCTCTTGTGTCTTAGGACATACCAAATACGATAGTTTTCATATTGCGCGCTCTCTCTCTCTCTCTCTCTCTCTCTCTCTCTCTCTCTCATATCTGGGTTTGGAATCAGTAACTGGATTCATAGGGTACATTGGGACCCGCTCTCTTCTTCAGCTTTTGGGATGATTTGTTTAGAGGTCTTGTTACATTTGTAAAGCTCATTAGTGAAGACATTCAGGCCTGAAGGTGTGTGTGTGTGTGTGTGTATGGTGTGTGTGCGTGTGTATGTGTGCATGTGTGTGTATGGTGTGTATATGTATGTGAGTTTGTATGTGTGAATGTGTATGGTACGTGTGTGTGTGTGTGTATGTATGGTGTGTGTGTGTGTGTGTGTATGTATGGTGTGTGTGCGTGTGTGCGTGCGTGTGTGTGTATGGTGTGTATATGTATGTGAGTTTGTATGTGTGAATGTGTATGGTACGTGTGTGTGTGTATGTATGGTGTGTGTGCGTGTGTG
>JADRCH010000314.1:1778646-2012188 GCA_019843965.1 Rhynchomys soricoides | reverse complement strand
GTGTGTGTGTGTATGTATGGTGTGTGTGCATGTGTGTGTATGTATGAAGTCTTTTTTAATTATTATTCAGTTTCTTTACCAGATGTGGAGTAGTTCAGCTCATGAATTTCTTCTGGAGTTTTGCATTTGTATCTTCGTAGTTTGACATTGGTGTGTTTAAAGTAACACACCCATTCGTGAAGTTGTTTGTGATATTCCTTTCATTTGACAGTCTTATATCTGGAAAATCTGTGATATCATGACTCCTTCCCAAAATTGACATTAAAAAACAAAACAAAACAAAACAAAAAACCAAACACGTTTTCTCTTGATATATCCTGTGCCAGACTTCCTGATTTACTGGTTTTATTTCAAAACGAGCTGTGGGCTTAACTTTTCAAATCAGTTTTCTCTTTTATTTTATTGATTCCTGCTATGACCTTTACTTTTTCCTGCTAGGTTCAGACTTCAGTTTTGCTCTTCTTTTTCTAGTTTTCTAGGGAAGAGTATTGTCCAGTCATAGAATGACAAAGCCCATGATATTCTCTTGAAAACTTTACCTTAGCAGCACCCCACACTTTCACGGTGTAATTCACACACCTCAGAATACTTTCTAATTCTTCGAGGTTTTTTGTCTTTTTTTAATTTAAAACCATGTTATTTCAATATTTGGGGATTTTCTTGAGGTCATGTTATTATTAATTTATAATTTAATCCTGTTACAGTCATGAACATACTTGGTATTTGTAGTCTTTAGATGTAGCTACATTAACTATTTTCTAATATCTGGGATCATTATCTGGCAGGTACAGTCATGTTCAATCATTAATGACTGCTTCAGGCTGGCCTACCATTTTGTTGCCTGATTATTTTTGACTGGATGCCACACGCTGCCAAATTTTGCCTTGAAATTTGCTAAACAGTTTCACATTCATACATATATTCTTAAGCTTTGTTCTGCAATGTGGTCATTTGGAGACAGTTTGATCCTTGTTTAAAAAATGTTGGGGCAGCATAGGGTCATGAAAATTGTCGCCCACAGCTGAGAGAAGAGCATGTCCAAAAGACAAGACATTTTGAGTCCAGCTTGGGAAGACTTGAAGGCATTATTCTCAGCCTATGAGAGCTCCAGATTCTCCTCTTTCACTCTCCATTGGTGGTCTTGTTTGTAGCTTGACTTTTATGGGGTGATCAAGCTCTGCTCTGCTAAACACTCCAGTAGGAGGTCTCTGGATTACTCTGTGTCACAGTCTCTTCTTTAACATTCACTATGTATGCCAGATGCCTTGATGTTCTGAGACTGCAGCTCTGATCTTCAAACAAGGAGTTCATGGGTGTGCTGGATAGTTTTATGCCCAGTTGACACAAGCTATAGTCATCCGAGAGTAGGGAACCTACATTGAGAAAATGCCTACATCATATCAGACTGTAGGCAAGCCTGCAGAGCATTATGTTAATTAGTAATTGATGAGTTAGTGTCCTGCCTATTGTGGGTAGTGCCATAAGAAAGCAGCTAAGCAAGCCAGGATGAGTAAGTCAGTAAGCAGCACTCCTCCATGGCCTCTGCATGAGCTCCTGCATCCAGGTTCCTGCCCTGTGTGTAAGTTCCTATCCTGACTTCCTTCAGTGATGAACTATGATGGGAAAGTGTAAGCCCAATAAACCCTTTCCTCCCCATTGTTTTGGTTCATGCTGCTTCATCATAGCAATACTAACTCTAACTAGGACAATGGGCCTGTGTCAGCACCCTTTCTATACCACAGCTCAGATACTGCTGGATTAGGAGATGTTAGATGCAGGCCTCACAATTTGCTATGGTTTCCTAAATGTTTGGCTGCTTACGCAAATCCAATCCCGGAAATTATCCTCTGGACGGACAAAGCTCTCAGAGACCTATTGAGTATATTTTAAAAGCCATGTCCTTCTTTCAAGGTGTGCCCTATCCATTCTTCCTGGGAAGTGTGATTCTACTGGTCCACCTCCACTGTTACAGGTTAGCAGCCTTCCTACGTTACCAGACTCTTTCCTCTCCAATACGCTTATACAAACTCTTCCAAGGCAGAACCAGTCAGTCACAGTTACAAATCACATCTCCACATACTGACAAACCTGTAGGTGCTCTCTACTGTTTCAGCTTTATTCTTTGTGCTACTCTTATCAAAAACCAGTCTCACGATGGGTAGGAGGATCCCATTAAAATGACCCTTGAGCTCCTTAAATATGTTCATGACACTCTATGCATATTTTACCTGAAAAAACAACTGTAAAAAAGTAAAGTCCCATAACACGCAGATAAAGTCCCGCTGGAGTCATGAATGCTAATGTTTACAATGTACTTCTATTGCACACAAATAAAATCCTGAGCCAGGTGTGGCAGTCATATGCCAGTAGTCTCAGCATTCTGGAGACTGAGACAGGAGGACTGTTGGGTTCAGTGCTAGCCTGGGCTACACAGCGAGATCTCATTTCAACAAAAGAACAAGTGTGTGCAGGTAGGCGGAAGGGTAGGTTGTGAAGATGGAGAGATGTGGGTTAAAACAAATAAAGCAAACTTTCATCAAAAGTGCTTGGGGCTAGATATAGTGATATCTGCTCACAATCATTTCAACTTTTCAACAGGTTTGACATCTTTTCCTATGAAAAATGATAAAAAAAAATCTTTCATGCTAAAATGACAAAAAATGTAGCTGGCTGAATTGTATTTAATAGAAGTTAGAGCAAGAAATGGCTGTGAAGTCTAGGCAGGCTTTCAAGGAAACCCTTCAGCCAGATTTGAGATAGTTCATAAAATGAATCCCACAATATAAAACCAGAACGTGTGTTGAATGTCAAGAGCATGCTCTGTGGACTTATACCTTGATTGGGTGAATCTGTGAGAGTTGCTCACCCAGTTTTCAGCCCTGTATCTTCCACTGGAAAAATGAGAGTGAGGTCTGTGTTGACAGAACTGCCCAGTGCCCTGGGTCATTCACCATGGGCTGGGCAGCACACACTCACTGTATGATTCCATGGTGCCCCTGTTCTGACATGCTTCTGCACACAGAGGAAAGAGTTGTTGTGGCTTTTGCGGTTAGAGGTTTCAGCCCATACCTGGGTCAGCCCAAGGTTTTGAGTCTATGGAAGCATACCACGGAGGCAGGCCATATATGACAGGCCATTGTGTGTCAGGGTACATGTACTCATTTTACAGCAAGGAGGCAGAAAGCAGAAGGAGCTGGCCAACAACAGTAAGAAGTCCCATTAGGCTTTTCTTTCGGCATACAGGTTTCTGGAGCACACTGCAGATACAGACTATATCACTCACAAGGGACAGGTTTAGTGATCTGTAATGAGGGTTTGGACATAGAGACGCAGGCCGAGCGAGTACTCCCAGCTCAGCTGATGCTAGGATACCGGATCACTCTTTCTGGGGGTATTGGGATACCTTACCTAGATGAATCTCTGAGGGCACATGAGGATAAGTGGGAATGGGGCAAGTTGGTGAAGGAAGGGGAAGAGAGGCAGAAGAGGCAGGGCAGCTATTCATCCTTTGCTCTCACAGGCAGTGTAGAAGACCTGGAATTCTTGTCCACCATCACCAAGGACAATGTGATGATGCACTCTGGGTAGGAATGGTTCTTAGTGTGTGAGGGAAAAAAATTGAAGGGGAAAGTAATGCTCATACATTTATTGGGTATAGAATAAAAGAAACCGCCAATGGACAGCATGGGAAAGATCTAGCTAGAACTTCATGGAAGCAAGCTTAAGAAGGCAGGTACCTGTCAATGAAACCTGAGCTTATACTGACAGCAAATGACGTCAGCTCAGGCTTAAGGCACACTCTGACCAACAGACAAGCATCAGAGAAACATGCATGTGTGAGGAGGAGAGAGAGGCTGGGCCTACCCAAGGAGCAGGCCCCAAAGCAAAGATCAATGTAGGTGTGGACGCCATACATTGGGGCTCCCTAGAAGACTCGTGCTGTCTACAAGATATTCATAGTACTTGTTTACACCAAAAAGAAAAGTACTCTGGGGGGGGGGGTCACTGGAGAACAGAGAAAGCTGCAAAAGTATTTAAACTTTTATTTTCCTCCTTCCTGGCCAAGGAGAATATTCTCTGCCTGGACAAAGGTGATTGACCAGTGTTGGGGCACGGTGCTAGGGAAGGATTTCGTGACAAAAAGAAATCCTCAAGAGAGTGAGGCATTCTCTGATTAAGTGCTTTTCTTCCAAGTTAAGTGGGAAGAGTCTAGTCACAGTGGAATCCAGGGGAGCCAGTAGCTGGGGGACAGATCAGGGTACAAACAAGCCAGGGAGGAAGACAGGACACACCAAAAGGTTATTTTATTTCCCCAAAGAAAAGAAAGGTGTATTTGTAACTTGAATTGGGTATCTGGCAGGATTTTCAAATGATTCTCTGGGACATGAGCTTTCAGCACACCGACAGCAGGATGCACAGGAGGGCTGGGATGTGCCTGGTGCCATAAATAGGGCATATGCTGTCTTAACTCTCCTTCCAGATCTCCACTCACTGCCCACTCTATGCCAGAAGCCACTGATAGGGCTGATGGTACAATGATGGCCTTGTGCAAGATGAGGCCACATCTGACAGCACTTACACTAGTTCTCGGGGAACTCAGAACTGTGAGCTGCACTCTGAAGGGAAAATTACACAGCAATGATGTGGGAAAACTGAGCCAGCCTGGGTACTGAAGGAGCCTGTCAGAGAGTTCAGAGTGAAAATCTGAAGGACAAATGTACCCAGTGGTTTCATAACAGGATTTACCCCAGCCTGTCTCGAAGCCATTCTAGTTTAGCTACACATCGCTAGGCGTGCACGACCCGGTCCCAGTGTATGAATGAATGTTATTCAAGAACTAGGTCTGTGCTGACACAGGCTTCTGTTCCCTACTCCCTGGAACTTGGAGTTCTCTTCTACTGAGAAGGAAGGGGTTTGTTGTTCTCCTCCCTAGCTTGGGACCTCCTGATAACATCATGTGTCTAATCAGTTCTTCGGGCTTCCTGCTGAGGTCAAGGGGCACAAAATGCTTTCGTCTACATCTGTGATTCCTATAATGGGAAAAAGGGCACCTGTGCTGTGTGAGCTCAGTGTGGCTCATGGGGCACTTGCCAAGGTAGCCAGGAGCTGATAAGATGTCTGGACATAGCAAAGGTGCTGACCTAGGAATGTTTTGCCAGGAAAAGTCACTTAGGATACCAGCACCACACCTGTCTGTTAATCAAATGGAACAGCGTTTCTGCCAGGGGAATAGAGCAGAATCCTGTTATAGCCTCTGTGTGGGGTGGAGTGGGGAGTCTAACCATGTCCTTCGGTTGTTCTTAATGGTTCTTTCTCTGATTTGTATCTCTGTGGTACAGTACATCTGTAGGCACAATGAAGCTTCATTCCTCTGTCTGCTCTGAACTGCTCTGCCAGTGCCTGCATCCTGGCAGGTCTTACTAAAGGCACAGGAACTAAAGCACTGCCATGCACATGTTTACAAGAACACACAGCTAAGAGGAAACAAGGTGGGCATTCCAGGCCCTCTGACACAATTCATGTAACAGATCAGCCAAGGCTGCTGGATGCGCAAGGTTGGTTTTACCTTTGCTGCAAATGAAGGACTGAGGGAAAAGGAGGACGAGGTCACAGGGAGGCGGATGTGCTCTGAAGCCTGTCTGTGAGAAGAGGGGCATCCTGGGAAGACACATGGCTGCTTAGTGCAGCTGCAAGTGTCCTCAGATGGACCCAGAAGCCAATCAGGCTGCTGGGAGCACTGGCAGCCATCAGCAGCCAGAGACCTGGGCCACTCACACCATAAAGGCAACTGTTACTGTAATCATTATGAAAAAAATGCTGTCATCTTTAAGATAATTATTCTTTCTCCATCAAGCTGACTCTTCCGTATAATGAACAGTACCTTCCCAATGATCAACCATCCCATTTTGCCTACCATGGTCAGGTTCTTTTGTTGGGGAAGCCTCCCACCCGAGGATCTGAGCTGAGAAGGCTTTCTCAGAGGCAATAAGCATTGTGTGATGTGCACTGTAGCCTTTCACAAAGACCTGGAAAGCCAGATTCAAGGGCCCATCTGAGCAGGAACTTACACTGAACACTCAGGCATGAAGAGCAGCATATCTGCCCAACTGTAGACAGCTCAGTCCATGCTGCAAAAGCCACAGATCTTCTGTACTTCCCTACAGGCCAGTTGGACCAAACAGGGAAAAGAAGATAAAGAAGTAGCAGAAAAGTCCACATGTTTTCACACGGGGGGCCATGAAAGTCAGTTATCTACACACAGCAGAAAAGTGCTGTCTGACTGGCTTTTTGAAACCATCACTGGATTGGGAACATTCCCCCTGATGGCCCACATCTGGTACTCTATAGACAGTTGCAGAGGGAAGGCAAACTAGTGGCCATAAAGGTGTGGAAATGCCCCTAGGGACCAGGTCCTACCTAGGAGAGGGCAGTGAGGACTTCCACACTCCTGAGAGAGGCTGGGGGCGGGGCTGCCCAGGTAATGGTGCTATCCCATTCTGACTTCCTATGCCACAGACTGTAGCAGGTGGCAGATGAATGACCAGAGCCCGTTTAGTGTCATCCTGGCCCCCATTACCCAGCACCCGGCTCTCAGCCCCAAACCACTTTGTAACCAAACATGATATACAAATTCTTAAACATCTGCTGACTCATGCTTTCCAGAGTGTGTAAGCAACCCAAGAGTTAAGTCAAGCCAAGAAATATAATCAAACCTTGGTCCTATAGATCCCATTTAAAAAGCTGACTATGTGGGAAATGGCAGCTGTGTCTCCGACCCTGGCTACAACACTGTAACTGTGGTAACCTTTTCTTCCAGCATGCCTGGGTGCACAGTGGCTAACTTCCTCCTCACCTCAAAACCTTCAACTGGACATGCCTATTCAGGCCTCATCTCTGTCCTTCATTTCTACACTTAGCCCCTTTCTTCCTGATGCTTTGCAGTCTTGATTCTTTTTAACTCTCTGCAAAGCAGAAGAGTTCTCAGAGAAAGCAAGCCCAAGTTTTCAATTTTTCAGCAACCACCTGTTAGCTCTGTAGACTTGGCTTTTCGTTCCTCTTGCCTTGGGGCCTTTGCATCACTGTAGGACAAAGTACTATCTATTTTGAAAAGCTCCAACAACCAGTCGGTGAGCTGTGTGTAAATATTGAGAGCAACTGTGTGCCTGTAGCCTTCAAGTCACTGGTCCTCCCTCCATAGAGCCTCCAGGGCTGCTTGGAACTGTGGAGTGAACCAGAGCCTATGAACACTCTGCATTTTACTAGATCCATGCACCTCTGAAGGTGAATATGAAGAGTTTATATTACACACTAGGCACAGGAGGACATAAGCAAGTATACTACTAATACCCATTTGCTATAATGAAGGTTATTTTTAACTCACCAATTATTAATTACTTAATATTTTTAAACCATGGTTGACTAGCTCACTGAAATTGGAAGGGAGGGAAGCCTCAGATAGGTGACACTCAGTGTTTTCAGAATATATTAGAGGAGCCAATGAGATAGATAATTACCCCAAACCTTAAAGCAAAGTCCCTTCATAGTTGAACTTGACTGACCTGTGGGTTCTAACTTCTGTCAAGTCAATTTAGGACTCAGATATTGCTTATAGATTTCTTGTTGAGAAACATGATTTTAGGAACTAAGAAACAGTCTTGTGATGGGTTTCACTAAATTACTTGCTTAGGACTTCTCTAAAGAGGAGCTAGCTCTGGAATTCTGGGAAATGGCTGTCGTGAGCTCAGAGGGGCTTCAGGGTGTATTCACAGCCACCTTCATCTGACTTCCATGACTGCTTCTCAGCCATTCATGATACAGGTTCAGAAGTACACGGATTCCATAGAAATGTGAAACCTTAAGGAGCCAGTACTCTCCAGTGCTGCTGGACCTGAAGTGGGCTATGCTTCCAATGAAGATGGCTTACATGCTTAATGTCAGTTCTTAGGTGCCTATGTAGAATAATATCTGCACATCTATTACTGCCCTCCCCTCAAATCAGGACAAGCTCAAGGAGATGGGGGCTAGCTAGGGAGCTGAGCCTAATGGATTCCAAGAGAGCTTAGAAAACTGCAACTCAGAAGCACCCAGGAGGCTCTGGCAGAGCAACAGAGCTGGTGGCCTATGGGTTCCCATGGACCAGTGCTGAGGGAAAGGCAGCTTTTCTCAGCCACATGTCCTTGGAATCTCTCCCCTCCTCTGCCTAAGTAGGTGTCTTAGTGGGGAACAAGGAGATCTGTCTGTCTTACTGCTGGAAACAGTAGCCTTATGTGAAAGTGGCCCAGCCTAAGCTTCATGGGTGACATGTTTTCCTTAGAGGATACAGGCTGGGTGACAACAACCTTCTGTGCTGAGTCCAGTCCCTGTATGACCAAAGCCTAGTGACTTGGACTCTCTGAGTCTTGTGCGTTTCACTTATAGCATGAATGTTAACTTTCTATTGACCTCTTCAGGGGCAGCACAGTTTAGGAAGCAGAAATGCTCTTTTAGAAAATCTAAACTACCCGAGTTTTCTTATTATTGGCATAACTTGCCTTATCAAGGGGGAAAGTGCAGCCACAGAAGTCAGTGAATTCGTAAGATAGTGGTAGTGAGCTGAAACAGAGCTTGGGAGCCAGATGAGGTTTGGTAATACTGCTCAAGGGCCGCAGGAAGAAAACAGTGCATGCTCTGCTGGGAGACGTTGAACCCACTAACAGGTATGTGTTATGTTGGCAGAAAGAGGCAGACAAAGATAGACATGGTAAGACTGGTGATGGCATTGCAGGCTAAGAGTGCTACACTCCCTCCAGGGAGCTCTAGGGAGCACACTGTGGATTTTCATCTAGCCTGACCCTGCACTAGCATTGATTTGGGGTTAGGAGACAGAAGTGGGTTTAGCTTAAACCTTGCCACATGGGCAGATGGTAGCATGAGGAGCTGGCTTTCTCCCAAGTCAACTCTTTTTTTTTTCTCCGAGACAGGGTTTCTCTGTGTAGCCCTGGCTCACTCTGTAGACCAGGCTGGCCTCAAACTCAGAAATCCACCTGTCTCTGCCTCCCAAGTGCTGGGATTAAAGGTGTGCGCCACCACTGCCTGGCAACTCAACTCTTTTTTGTCCACCCCTTGGTGATACTCTGCAGAAGCTGGGCTGCCTAGTCAGTTTTGCCTTCACTTCAGTTTTCTGTACCAATGCTCACCTTTCTGAGTCTTGCAGCTCCTGTGCCCGAGCGGATGGCATCCATCAAGGCTTGCCTAGCATTTACTGTGTTGCTGAGGTTGTCGGTGCTGAACCTAGGAACTGTTATGGAGGCTGAGGGAGCCTGGGAGACTGGAATGGGTGGTGGTGGCAGGGCAGGTGGGGGTGGAAGGCCAAGGTCTTCTTGCTGAGGTTTGTCCAAACCTGGAGCCACCAGTGCAGCATCTCTGAAGCTCTGGAGCTCCTCAGAGGCAAGGGATGACACCTAGTGGGACAATTAAGTGATTACTCCAGTGAGTGCTCATGAACCCCAGCTCATCTGTGACACTCCACAGTGATGAAGTGACCCAGCCAATGGTGCTTTGTTATAGCACCTGATAGAATTTGTGTAAAGGTTCTTTCCTAGAAGACAGCACACAGCTACCTATCTCACAGTGAACCTCAAACAGCTCCTTAATGATGAACCAATGACGGTTCCTTCAATGATGATGGAAAACAGAAATCTGTCTGCTTATACAGATATCCCGTGCTCTTCCAAAGCATGGCTCAAAGGTACCAGGTATGGCAGGAGTATAAAAATACTCTCTAGTCTCATAATTCCTTTCACATGTGAGGATAGAAATAGAAGCCAGGCATACAGATTTGACCAAGTGGGAGTGGAAGTTGAGAGCCAGGGGAAATATACAAGTCACATCATTTCTTAAACCCTGTGCATGACAGCCACAGGTGCACTGTCCTGCCTCTAAACTCCATTAATATGTGCCTACAGTTGTGCAAGGTTGAGACTATCTCCCTACAGGTTCCTCGGTCTGTGAGAGTAGGAAGGGTAGCAGGTCCTTGTTATCCTACCCTGAGATCAGGATGAGTGTGTGAGTGAATTTGGAAAATGTTAGTGTACGGGACAGACCTGCAGACAAAGCAGGAAAATGTCAGTGGTCTAGGGGTCTCTCACTTTATATGAGCAGAGGCCAAGGCAGCTGTCTGGAGTTGGGTGACAATGTGCCAAACAAATGGACTTTGCGGCTCTGATGTTGGCTGCTGTGCGGTCAGAGCAATGGAAGCTAAGTGGTGTTGGCTTAGTCTGCTGCGGGGAAGTGTAGGTAGGATCCTGCACCTGTTATACACGGGAGGCCCATTTCCTTACCTTCCTGAGGCTGAGCCTTCCACTGTGGCCCCGAATGGCTGCCAGAAGGGCGGACCGCTCGCTCTCTGCCTCTATGTAGGATGGTTTCTTTGGCCTTCCTTCTGAGGCCTGTTCTGCAGTCTAGAGCATTAACAAGGTTAGCGTATTTCACTCTGAAGCTAAAGGCAAGGCTAAGTTCATAGGAGCAGCATCAATTCCCTCCAACCTGTCTGCTTAAAGGTACTTTCAGAAAGTCTCCTAAAGAGCATTCAACTGAGCTGCCGTAGCAAAGCACACAACCATTTGCTTTCCTAGCACAGCATTCAAAAACTTGACTGAGTCCTTCAACACATGTATACAGCAAGCAGGCTTTGACTTAGACTCTGCTGTCCAAATGTAGGCAGATGTAAACGTTCTGAGCATATGCAGGGAGGTAGAACTAAGCTCAGCTAAGTTCAGCACATTAAAGGCTTTTCCCACTTAGGAGATGCATGGGCTATGCATGGGCTAACATGACATAACCCTGTAGAAAGTTGAGTGGCAGCTATAGAAGAACCAAAGGCTTTAGATTTGGTGTTGCATCAAAAATTAGTTTTTTGTTTTACTATGAGACCACTTCTACTATTCTCCTAGCTTTCCCTAGCTCACAAGTGTGCTGAACTCTTACAAACCTGAATGAGAATGTCAGTGGGTGACATTGGGACAGATCACTTAGAACTCACTCTGCCTTGCTTCCTCAACTGAAAAATGGAGGAAATCCCTCTTTATTATTGGCATTAGCTTAGCAATAACATTTTGATGTGTTAAATGACCTGATAATGAGGAGGATCTGGAGGAGGATCACAAAACTGTTGTCATTTTTACTGTAGGAGTGGCAATACAATTAGGTTATATTCTAGTCAACAGTCAACCATACTGAAAACAGCAGACTCACAAGACTGAAAAAAAATGAAATATTTCTGTCTCCCAGGGACACTAAAATCCTACTGCAATGAATTTTGCAGGTGCTTGGGGGTGATGCTAGTGTAGACAAGCCTATACACTGTACTTTTAGGCATGTAGAGCTGTATGGTGCACAGTTAAGTACAGTTGTGACTTTTGGTTATGAATGTGGGTGACTATGTTACGCTATTACGCATTCACTGTACCATAGACGCTATGGTTAGTTTGTCATGGGCAACTGTTTTTAGGATACAGTTTCATTGCTTTATCTTCCTTCAAACTGATAAAACCTGCTACACCAGCAACATCCTTTTTGAATCTCCTATTGATGTCATCTGATGTAACAACAAGTCCCCATAGAGTGCTGGCCTATTGCCATATAGGCTTGTGTGATACCTCATGATATTCACACAACAATGAAACTAAACTCCTTGTAGTTCTCAGAATGTGTCCCAGTGTTTAGCATCACAAGGCTGTACAGAAAGCCGTGGTCCTACCTGTGTCTTACTATCTCAGAGTGTCAAGACTTTCTCCAGAAGCTCATGAAAGACATATTTCTCAGCCTATCACCACTAGGAGCTGGTGGAGGTATTAGGAGGTGATACTGGTGGGATGTCCAAGATCACTGGAAGGAGGTATTTGAAGAGGATGATGAACACTTGTCTCTTTCCCCTCCCTGGTTAGGAGGTGAGCAATTGACCTGCCAAGTATTCGCACGATACTGTGTTGCTTTACCACAAGCTCAAAGGCCATAAGCGAAATGACCATGAACTAAACTCTCCAAACCGTGAGCCAAAATAATCCTTTCCTTTTTCTAAGTTTTTCCAATATTTCATTATGATAGCACAAAGCTGACAGAGTGCTTCTGGACCAGAGTACAGACAGCCCCACACCCCGGCCTCAATATTACTCTGGCCCAGTAGATGGATACTTATTGATTGACATATTTTCCACTGGACTGCTAGAGCCTGACAAGCTAAAGCCCATCAGCCTCCCTAGTGCTTTGTATTCAAATGCGTTAGAGGAAGGAGAAGGAACGTAGTTAAAATGAAACCAGCAAACTTGCAGCTCTGCCTTTGCAGTTTTCTCAAGATCTAGGATGGGGATGGAAGACCTGCTCAGGAGCTCCCCGCTCTCAAACCCTGATACCCACCACGTTCACCTTTCGGAGCTTGTCCCTCCCTCCAGACGAGTGGATAGCTTCCATCAGGGCACTGTGCAGGGATATATCTTTTGGAAGTGGCCTCTGAACTACAGGCTTGAATTTTTTCTTTGGTCCAAAAATGCTGGATGGTAGAGCATCATCTGTGTTTTGACCATCTGCAGATAACGGACTGGGCTTTTCCTCTGTTTGTAAGATAATATAGCTAGTCAGAGTGGACTCTTTTGGAGAATGGGGAGGGCCACAATTTCCTGGGGTCCATGCAGAGCCATTCATCAATATCCTCCCAGAGTCACGGGTCTCTGCCAAGAGCAGAGGGGGTGGGTGCGCCTTGTCCAGTGCCTGTGAGGGGTTAGATGTTGAATTCGTCTTCTGGTTACTTATAGTTTGCTTTTCACTGAAACCACAGCTCTGTCCCACAGAAACACGATCCCTCTGGGAAGATCTGCCTGGGAGGAAATAGGAGTTTCTATGGACAGTAGCAGAACAGGCTTGAGTCGATGATTTCCCATATGTGCTGTTGACCTCTACTTTGGGATGGTCTCCTGCTGGCAACTGTACACCAGGGTTGCTGGAAAGGCAGACAGAGCCCTGGTTTGTCCCATGCTCATGCTGCTGTGCCTCTGAGTACAGGCTGGGAGCTGCCTCATCTTTCCCAGCAGGCGGTGGTCTAGCCAGCTTTGCTTCTTCATGACCCTTTTCAGCAGTCTTCTTATGTGGTCTCACCACATCAGCATGGACTTTTGGAGGCCCCATCTTCTTGGCAATAGCAGAGGCCACATACTGGCTAGATGTTCTTCTCTGAGGCTTGAGGAATGTGATGTCTGTGGGATTAGATGCTGGCACTTTCACAGGACAAGAGACTGCTGAACGTGGCCGGCTTCTCTCTTCCTCTAGGTGTGCCCCATATTCCTGGGAGGCAGGCTGCTTCGGGGGAGTGGGCAGTGTAAAGGCTGCCTTCATCCCATTATCTTGCTGTGGTTTTGCCGGTGTGGCAGTGATGGTGGTGGGGGGAACCCTTTTGACGGTGCACTCAGCCGGCCCATTCAGGCACTTTTCCATTGAGTTGCATCTCCAGAACTCTTTGACTTTTCCAATAGGTGGAGCGTCTGTGTCAACAGCAGCTGATGGCTGGGGTATGGTCCTGCTTCCACTCATGTGAGGACTCACCAGATTCCCTAGTTCATCAATCTTAATGGCACCGGTGGAGAGGGACACATCCCTGTCATAATGCCTCATCTCGGATTTGGGAGGAACGATTTTATATGTAGTGAGGCCATACTTGTATCCATAGCTTGTTCCTGAGGCCTGGCCATGATGAGACCATGGTGGGAGTGCTGAGATGGAGTTCTCATCCTGAGCATCGTTTGGATTCACTGGCAATGAGTTCATTCTGTGACCTGCCTGTGTCTTCTCATTGTGACTAGAACCACGTACCTTGCCTTTATCCTGTGCTTTTGGGTCGTCTATTAAAAGCTTTGAAACAAGAGGTGTAACTGTGGGGTCTGTTTCAACTGGATTCTCATTTTCAGGGGTGTTGGCTAAGGTTGGCTGATTTCTCTTTCTGTTATCTTGGGAAGGAGGGGAGGGGTCAGGCTCTTTTCTACTCGTCCTTACGAATGGCTGGCTATGCTCAGTCTGAAATGGAGGCAGGCGAGATGGTTGGCTGGCAACGCTCCCTGTGTTAAAAGTAGTGGCATTGTTACTTCTACTGGAGAACAACAGCCCTGAGTCAAAAGGCTCATCAGAAACTTCCCCGATAAAAGTGACTGGGATGTCATCCACGCCACTCTCAGGGATTATGGCTTCTTGCAGACTATGGTTGGATACACCATTTACAGAGTTGGTTAGAGAGCTGGTATCTGTTTCATAATTTTCCTCCATTCCTGTAGAGAAAGACAAACATAGGTCACTAATTGGCACCTTTTATACTATTACCAGCGAGTTAGTAAATGCATGTCCAATACTTTGATTTCCCCAGGGATTACTGCTTTTAAAAAAATATACATGTTAAATGTTATCGTGCTTTATAATCTGCATCTGCCTAGGGCCAGAATCTCAGCTTTCACCATACAAGAGCAGAGCCATTTGCCTATCCATGATGTTTCAGGGTGAGACACTTACCCACCATATTTTGCCAAATCACTGAATAATAAAACAGACCTCTACATTTAATATTCTGGAAAGTATTCTCAAGCGCACTGGGATTTTTGCCCTTCCCATTTCTTGTGTCCACCAGAAGCACAGGAAGACATGTAGAATGACTTGCTCTAGGTTTAATTTCTTAAAGAGAGAATAAGTAAATCTTGGTATCTTCAGAATTACACTGACTCTTCAAAGAACTAAGTGATGCAGTGGGTAGTGGGTCATGTGGTCACAGATGGCGGGAGACTACATGGCTGGTTAGGATTCCTAACACCGTCAACCAAGTACCAATGACAAGAGGCTAAAAACAGGATTAGATAAAATCAGGATCAGTTCTAAGGTCTGCTTTGTCATTGCTTTGCTTTTTGAGTTTACCTTTGACGCGTGCCATGAAGGAAATAGTGTAACTTTCTTTGTCTAAAGGAAATTCGACTCACTACAATTGCTTGCATCTCCCTTAATCTTATGGTGTTTTCCAAAGAATGTGTGACGAGAACGACCGTGCACGGGCGCTCCACGCTGAGGTGTTTATCATGGACAAAAGATGGCATGTTTTGTACTACCAAGGAAGAGTTTTAAGTTTTAATAAAGGCAGCTGCTTCTCTTTGTGCATCTCATATTTCCCTGGCTCATTTTGGATATTTATCTCTCTAATGTGTGTAGAGTACATCTTAACACTAAGAAAACAGTACTACTTGTCCATATTTTAAAAACTGCTGAGACACTTTCTTAATATTGCTTGGAACCCTGACAAAAATCAGTCCATCAAGAACAGCCCTCACCTGATAGAGAAGTTCAACCCTTACATACAGGCAAAAGACATCCAAATCAAGTTGCAACCCCAAGACTTCTTTCTTGTGGAGTCATACCAAAGTACTCAGAAAAAATGATTTCCCGTATGGTCATACAGGATGCTATCAAAGTAGGAGGCATGTGGCTGTTACCTTCCAGGTCTTTGTCAAGTTCTGCCAGGGTCTGGTGGAAGTGTCCAGTGATGACCAGATCTTCATCATCATTCATAGGCATGGTGGCTTTCTCAGTCCTAGAGAATACCAAAAAGAAAGGAAGAATGTTTAATTTCGTAGTATCAATTAGGACTTAGTACTCTTGTCCAGAAATGTCAGTTGATATTCAAGGCTAAGCAGGCCCACATTTGCTGTAACACCACTATCCTTGAAACTGCAGAGAGTCATTATTTGCATGAGTGATGTGTATGCCCATATATATTATATGCAGCATGTAAGTTATATGTGTAATATGTGGTATATCTGTTATCAACACCTGAACTCCCATGCAGTTGTAATGTGGTCCCCATGTTTTATCTCTGCTGTACCAAACAAGCAAACATGCTGGGAAGACTCAGGTCTAGCTGCATTGCACTGCAGCTGGCATTCTAAGAAGTGAGATACCTGATGAGCATCTGAATGTCATGATTTGAGGGCTGTGCCTTCACACTAGACTCTTAACTGCCAGCCTGTTCCTGAACATCTGCATTTTATCAGAGTCCCCTGGCCTGCAGTCATGTAGGCTTCAGGCTCTGGTACAGGGCATATTTGAACTTCCTGTGCTGTCACAGAGAATCTCAGAGAGAGGAGCATGTATGGGAAGTATTCAGAAGCCCTTCAATTCTGCAAGCCCCTGCCTCCCTCCATACTGCATGATCCACCTACAAGACTTGAAAAGGAAAAACCAATTCACTCCTCTACAATAAGGGACTTTTGTATTGTCTGACAAGTTTCTTTTATATCATATTACTGCATCTTAATTCCTGAACTGGACAGAGGATGGGAGAGAATGGAACTTAGGAAACATGATTGTGCCACCCATAGAGGTGAACTACCTTTGGAATTTTTTTACTGTAATAAAAATGACCTTGACAAGAGTGACAGAAAACATTATACCCACTATAGTAGTATAAAAGCTCCCATTCTTGGCCCTCACTATGGTTTCCTTCTTTGAGGCCTTTCAAAGGAAGCTCCAGAGGCATGGCATGCCTTTGTGCTAGGAAGACAGCTTTTGCCCATTGGACTCCGGGTAGAACTTGTTTGTATGTATAAATCACAGTATTACAAACCTCACAAATGGTCTGTAAGGTAAGTGGTGTTGTCACTGTCATTGTTTAGATAGGAAACTGTAAAAAGAGACTCATCAACATGTACAAGGTCACATAACATCCAAAGACAGGTGGCACTTGTTCCAAAGCCTGAGTGAGGGTTGGCTGCATTGACCAGGTGGCCTAGCCATGTCTAGGGTCATAAGGGACAATGTGGCCCCCTGTGGCACAGGCCATCCTAAGATATGTTGTCCTGCTGCTCAGGAAGGCAAGGTCATGATTTATTTGCATCACAGGGACAATGGCATATGTGAGACAAGTGCTGCCAAAACAATTTGAGAGCTGCCTCTGCAAGGGTCTTTGCCTCTGTTTTCCTATTGTGCAGAAAACGCAGACATGTCTATGGCAATTGTCTGTCTTCATCGAGAGCTGAAGGTTCCTTTCCGCTGATTGTTAAAATTGAGGACCAATTTCCATCATTGCTAATCAGGCTCAGATAATGATGCATGAAATGTGCCTTGTACAATCCTCACTTACGCAGCAAAATTTTTATTCTAATAAATGAGTCTTTCTTTCTTAGTGACTATGTCCATTTAGGAGCCAGGAAGTAGCTTCAAGATTGGTCTCGGCTAATGTCCTCTGACAGGCTAGACAAAAGGGGCTGGTTAGAGATGTGTATGCATGCAGACCAATTAATAAGGACCACAAGAGGTGCACGATTGTCCTTCCCACTGCTTTGCTTTTGGCCTTTAATTGTTTCAATGTAGTTTGCTAAAGCTGTTTCTCATTCAGGAAATGTGATGAAAAACATAACTCGAATATTTGCTAGACTATATGGCAGAGGAAAATATGGAAATTGCTAGGCAAAAAGGCATTTGATATGTAAAACAAATCACTTTTAGATTTATACTTGTCGTTTAAGATGCTTATATATATGCATATATGTACTTTTATATCAAAGCATTAGTCTTTGTTCAAAGAATGTATGGTTCTATCACTCAGAAGACACTGAAGAGAAGATTGCCTGTAAGAATTAAGCCTAAATTCCACCATTTTTTTTTTAAATGTTAAACTAGAAAAGCAATCACGTTGAACTAATGAAACTGCAGTGAGTACACCAAACATACACACCTGCTGTTGGTTTAACTGGAAAGCAATATGGGCTCATATATTAATAAACACGTTATCCTTGTAGGGAAGCCATTCGGTGGAAGGAGAAAATATAAATTTAACAGTGTTCACTGTATTATGTGGAGAAATCTAAAATATTCAGCAATCAGGAGAGCTACATTGTAAAGGGCAATAAAAATCAGTAACTCTGATGTCAGAGAGCCTGTGGAGAAATACAGTCCAATCAGTAACCATGACAATCAGACAGCCTACAGAGAAATACCAATGAATGCTACTTCTAGCACAGTACATGGGAAAAAAAAACAAGACACAGAACTATATACAGGGATAACTGTGATGCTTTAACCCTTCATATGCCTGTGGACAAGGGTGGGCCAGGAATGTCTTCTGCAAAGGAGGAATCACAGAGAATTTTACTACAACGTACCTTGCATGACAAAGCAATTTTTAAAAGCATGCTTATAGATTTGGTGCTTATAGATTTTTTTGAGACAGGGACTCTCTAGAGTTTTCTATGTAGGTTAGACTATCTGGTCGGCGAGCTCCAGGGATCCCCCTGTCCCTGCTTCCATTGTGCTAGAATTAGAGACACTGGGCTTTTTTTTTTACTGGATGAACTATTTTCCAAGCCTGATAAGCATATTTTTAAAATTTTTGATTATTTATTTACATCCCAAGCACTGCCCCCTCTCAGCTCCCCACACAGGTCCGATAAACCTGTTTTAATGTGCAAAATTTTAAATGCTATTTTCAGACTCTAGTTAATTATTCTTTTTCTGTTGTTGTTGTTGGAAAAGAGTTTAAATGTTTCTTCGTATAAATGGTCTGCAAGCCCTTGTTTCCTATAGGAGACTGCTGGGTCCAGGATCTCACCGGCCATCAGGGAGAAAGCTACAGTGAGTTCAGAGCACACTTGGTCCTTCACCACACTCCTATCTAACCCAGGTTCAGTCTCAACTACTCTAGCCATCAGTAGCTCAGCTCTAGGTGTGTAGGCTTTCTCAGTTTCCTCCCTGTATCCAGAACGGTCTTGCTCAAGTATGATAGTTCTATACTACTAAAGGTACCCGTTTACCTATGTCTTTTTTCCCTGACCAGTCTGTTTCTTCCTATTGCCTCACAAGGACTTAAAGGCTTCCCTTGCCTCTACCCTTGATGCTGGCACCCAGCGCCAGGTCCTGCCAGAACACTCCTATTCTCCCATGGCCCTAGCTTTGCTCCCTAGCACTCTGGAGTGATTTATGTCCTTAGGGTCATAGTTATTCAGGAAAAGCAATAGACATATGCCAGAAGTAGCCAACCTGGATGCCTTGTAGAGTGCAGAAAGGTCTAACCACTGCCAGGCCCTTGGCTTATGTTCCTTACAAAGCGGCCAAGTCCCTGAAATCTCTAAACAAGGTAGTGGTGTGGTCTTCTTACTGCTTCTTCTGCTTGGTCTACTTCAGATGTACCCCAAGGATTGCTATTTTCTGGGCCTGAGCTTCTCCATGAAGGGTTATCAAGTCAAGGTCAAAGTCAATGGCAGTTTTCCAATTTTGCTTTCCTATCTAAGATTTCTGGGAGTAGGGATCTAGTGATGTTTGTCTTTCTTGCATGTCCATCTCCACTGGTGCAAAGGGTTACACTGATGCATCCCCCCTTGAAACTTACCTGGACTTAATCACAGGGCTTAAAGCGTAGCTCCCTATGGGCTTATAGGACAGCACAAGGCATATATCATTGAATAGTGCCTACTGGGCAGAAAGCAACCCATCTGCTGACATAAAGCAAATGTGCACGGATGTTTCATTCCCAGGCTTCCTCCCCCACCCTCAATTATGACCAAATCTTAAGATATAGTTCTTATTGGCAGTTAGTTGTGGCTGAAGACCAAGAAAATAGAAGGCAAACAATCATTCAGCGGGCATTTTGCTATCAGCCTGCACATGTTGAATAAATACAGCCAGATCTATTTTCTCACACAGAATTGGAGGCAATGACTGCAGAGAATGTGATAATGTTCATGCTACTGCTGTATATGGTATGAGGGGCAAGCAGAGAGCACTAGGGGCTCCCATCTGTCTGGGAGGCTCATCTGCCTCATACATACTGCCCTTTGGGGAACAGGATGGGGATGGAGGATACACCTCTCATCCAGCTGTGGCAGCTTTTGCCCAGCCTGGCCTTAGCACTGTTTATGTAGCTCTAGGCAGATGAGAACAGGGAATTGTCCTGTCTATTTAGTGCTGGGATCAATAGGAGCTTGCTGAGTTTTCCTTTCTATCTGATATTGGAAAGAAAAGGCAAATGGCATAATTTCTGACTCACAGCACATTAAGGTATGCTCGTTTTGGATTTGGTTGAGTTTCTTTTAAGAAATGTATACAACTGTGAAAAATGTCTGAGAGGAAAACCATGATGTTTTCAGAGAGCAGTTTAATTTGCTGATGAAGACCAAAGCAACCCTGTGACTGCAAAATGATTAGGACAGCCTGGAGGTAGAAGGCCTGGGAAACTGGATGGCTGTTGCATATGCTTGACCCCCTCATTGCAGATGTAAGTGTTCCCCAGTGATAAGGCCTCAGAGTCCAACACTAGTGTGTAAAATACATTGGGGGGTGTCATATATGTAATTTTAGATCTTCTTGTAGTCTTATTTGAAAGGAGAGAAGTGAAGGTAATTTTAATTGGTCTAATTTCAGCTTTATTTATACATGTGATTAATGCATTTCTTTACTGAGCACTAGATATGGTGAATATTTTACATGTACAAACTATTTCAGCAAGAACAGCCATGTAGCAAGTGCTTCTCAGCTAATATGACTAGTGGCTACAGTACAGTGCAGAACTCCACATTTTTCTCTAGCATTAAGGATCAAATCAGGGCTTCATGCATACAAAGCAAGCATTCTACCAAATGACTGGTATCCCCAGTGACTTCTATATTCTTGTGTGTTCTAATACTACTTTGATGGACTATACAATAGCTTCTAACTATTCCTATAGCTTCTGAGTGATGATGGGTATGAATGCTCAAGGGGTTCACATGTTGTTCTTTATAAATGCTCCTGTGGTCACACAGTTTCTAGGACTCCAGGCATTATGGTCTGCATTATATGAATGACTTCCGAAAATTTTGTTGGCCATGGTTCCTGGAGTTCTAGTTTAGGGATCCAGATGCTGGATGATGCAGGAATTCAAGACTCACGTCTTTGTTGAGTCTCAGTCCACGCGCAAGGCTACTTTGGGACTGCATGCCTGCAAGTAGGGGAAGAATTTCTCTCAGACCCCAATTATGAATGTCTCTACTCCCATTTACCAACAAATTGAGGCCAGGAAGGTCTTTGAAGGGTTGCCATGTAGGGAGTGAGGCAATGGGTGGGAGTGGGAGAGGGGTCCCTCTTCACTCAAAGAAACTGTACTTGTTCTTTTCACACATAGACATGATTTTAAAAGAATCCTCTGAAAAATTCATACACGTATGTAATGTCCTGACCATTTCACTCTCATCTCCTTCTCCCATCCTCATCATGGTCCTGCTGGGCCCTTATTCTTCCCAACAGGACCTTCCACTTTCACGTGTTTAATTTTTACTGTTACTTGGGACCCCACTGAGTTTAATTTAATTTAATTTAATTTGCTTAATTAGTGTGACTATGGATGGGAGACTGTTTCTTAGAGCATGAGCAGCTTACTAGTAGCTACAGCAGTGAAGAAAGTGACTTCCCCTTCCCTCAGCATCCATGACTTGTCAAAGCTCCTGACAATGTGAGATGGGTGAGGCCTCGTGACCCCTCCTCTGAGCATATGAACTGTGGACAGGCTCCATTTTGTGCAGGTCTTTGGTGGGTAACCACAGCTGATGTGAGTCCATGGGCACCATGGCCATGCCTTGTAGAGAAACTGGGGTTTCCCAGCACTTCTCCTCGTCCTCTGACTCATTCTTTCAACTGTCTTTTGGGATGCAGAAGCTATAATGTGTTTTCTACTTTGGGAGGCTCTGCGTGTGACTACATTTGGCTCCACTTTTGAGAAAAATTCAAACCTATACAGGCATCTCTCTTACTCACATCCTATAGCAACTTTCATGACTGATGCTCCCCAAAGGAACCTCAGAACCCGGAGTTTTGTGATGCTGATATATAGACGGATAAACTGCCTGATGACAGCCAGATTGTTTGGGAGTCCACTATTTAGAAATATTGCTAGTTCCATTCTTAGTCCTCCCAGAGTGGGAGAAGCTACATCCACTCTGCCTTCCCCCTGTCTGTCTATTATTTCTATTCAAACAAAGATGTTATAGTTTGAAGAGGAGGCAAGCAGAGCTGGAAATGGTCCAAAAAAAAAAAATCCAACAAACCTTATTTCTCTTTTTCCTCCACGAATTGTAAATGACAGCGACAGCAACAATAATAATCTCGGTTACCAATTCTGAGGGCTGGCAACATGCCAGACCCTGTTCTAAGAGGGGAACACTACATATCTCAATTTTACTGGGGAAGAAAGAGAAGATAGAAATGGATTTGCAGGCCACAGGCACACTTTTGTCGAGCTATTCTTTAAGAATAAGTAATGTTGGCTCCTGTCAACTACAAAGGATAAAGGACAAGAACAGATTAGCAAATACATCCAGCACGAATTGTAACTATTTCCCAGGGCAAAGCCAGGCATGAAGCTCAAAGTGCTACTTTTGGGTGTTCCCAGAACAAAGGGCCATGACCACATTCATATTCCACTTGTGTGTGTGTGTGTGTGTGTGTGTGTGTGTGTGTGTACCTTTTGGCCAGACTTCCTCTTAGGAACTTACCTTGTGTACCAAGTTTAGAGGAAGATGGTGGAAGGTTGATGTCCCAATTACAGGGTAAAGTTTGAATTCAGGGCAGTGAAAAATTTGCAAGTGAATTTAATCAAATGAGTTGATGGAAAGACACCCTCTTTTCAAACTGTACCAGATAGAATAAACTGGAATTATGGTTAACCATTCTCACTTGCTTTATTTATTTATTTTTTTTAGAAGACAGAGTTTTACTACTGAAGTTCTTAAACTTAAAATCTACCCTACACAAGAAGCAATGAAGAATCAGCCATAGTGGCAATGGGCTAACTCTCTAACCACAGCCATGCCAAATTGAAGCCATAACTTTATCACCTGTCCACACATAGAAAAAGGATAGCTAGTAGCAGAGGTGGACCCTCATGGTAGTTTTGGACAGGCACTTGGAGAATACAATATTGTGCCAGTTTTTTAAAAAAGGAATAATTTATTTTACATATATGAGTGCACTGTCACTCTTTTCAGACACACCAGAAGAGGACATCAGATCCCATTACAGATGGTTGTAAGCCACCATGTGGTTGCTGGGAATTGAACCTCTTGACCTCTGGAAGGGCAATCGGTTCTCTTATCCAACCACTGAGCCCTGTGTCCACGTTTTAAACATGCAAACCCAGGCAATCTTATCCCTCCAAATACAGATGATTCCAACATGTAAAGACAAGAGAAAGGAGACAGTTGTGAAAACCAGACTTCTGGGCTTTTACTTCTGGGTTGTGATTTGTCTTTACACGATTTTCAAACAGTATTTATCCTGAGCAATGGAGGTGTGACGACAGAAGATCTAAGTTTAAAGGCATGAGCAATCTGTACTTCCCTAGTGAGTAATCCCATGCTGGACACTTTCCGCACATTGAGGTCATGTATGACAACTTACTAGAATCCACTCTAATCCTAGAATCTTAACCTTGCTTGTTATGACAAAAAGTAACCTCTGATTTCCCTAAGCTCCTAAGGTCTGGCATTCAGAGGTGACAGAGAGGGACACAACATAGCCTGGTCTCATACCATCATTATGCCTGTTCCAGGTTGAACCCCTTTGGGAACACAAATAGACATTTCAAGAAAAGTTGCAGAAACTAGATATTGGATTGGAATCATTCTGGGTAAAGCCAGGAATGTGGAATGAGAGACAAAACATTAACTACCTAGAACAGAGGTCATGCTTGTGGGTACATAATCAGGACACAGGGAAAGAAAGGTCCTGAAGGGTCAGAACACTGCATGTATCCTCCATAGGATGTGCCTGGAAACACATTCCTTACACTGTGTCAACCACTATTTTCTGAATATGGATGCCGCTATTATACTTCGTCTCTGTCTCTGTGTCTCTGTCTCCCTCTCTCTCTGTCTCTCCCCCCATATGTCTGTGTGTGTAGATGGCCGATATCTAGACCACTGCTCTGTGAGTTCTGTTCCCTCACAATGTTAACTTGATTATGGGGGGCTCCTCATCCTCTAGAACAGGCTGAAATCTCCTTAACTGACCATTCACAGCTTGGAGAGCTGAGAGATGCCTACTCCACCACTGCCCATTTGCATCCTGCTGAGAAGTCACCTTCTATGGTTTATTTGAACCACAAACCTGCCTCCACCTCTTCTGCTTTTTTACAACCTGAATTTTCAGTGCGGTATTCTGTGGATTTGAACACAAAACTTTAAGAGGAGTTACTTAATTTTATGTTTACGAGTGTTTTGACTGCATGCATGTATACATATATACATACATGTGCATACTTGGTGCCTGCAAAGGTGAGAAGAGGGTGTTGGATCCCTTAGATTATAGATACAGATAGATGCTAGCTACCATGTGAGTACTGAGAACTGAAACTGTCTCCTCCGAAGGATCAACAAGTGCTCTTCACCACTCCAGCCCCAAAGTCATTACTTTCTTTAAGAGACTCAATCTCTCTCTAGTCACATGACTCAGGCATGTGCATCCGTATTAAGTGTGAACCTGGCACGAAGGCAGAACGTAATAGAGTTCTCAAACAGTGCTCAAGGAGACACTCATCCTAAAGACCACATGGAGGCCTCTTGCAGGAGCATGTTTAAATAGCTCAATGAAGCTAAAGGGAGCATATCATGGCTTTCCAAATCTGTTTGTACACAGACTTATTTCAAGTACTGTAGTACAAGAAATATATGAATAGTATCTGCATCTGAAAGTTTACAGCTGGGCGTTCAGGGTAAAACTACATTGCTGAGAGTTGTAGAATAGTAAAGGCACTCCTAGAGCCTTAGTAAAGAGCATGCCTGAGGACTGGCCACAATGAGCTGCATATCTGCTTAGTCTGGCCATAACTGTGTAGACAGAGTTATGGCCAGACTTAAGTTTTTGAGATGTGGCATATAAATCTAGATGCATAACATACTTCAAACACTGTCCACATAAAGGCTGTAACCTACTTGCCAGGCGAAAACTAGATGTTTTGAAAAGGGTTGCTTTCCAAGGTCTTCAGGTAAAGCCTTTATGTCCTCCACCCACACTGTCTTTCCCCCTAGTGATGCTCCTTGGCCTCAACCCCCTGCCAGAAATAGAACTTGAGTTTCAACCTCTTTTTATACTACAGATACTAGTTACAATCCACTTGGCAATGTTCTGCATTGCAGAGTTGGAAATACAATGAGACAGATAATGTCTGCAAAAATTTAACCTTCTCCAACCTATGGTTTTTCATTTCACGAAAGGAGGGACATGAGGTCATCACTTGAGGGGAAAAGTTAGTGTCTCATCATGCTTAGAGATCAGAGATACTTTTCCTTCTTACTCAGCTGACAAGGTGAGCAAGGTCAGATAGGAGAAAGTGACAGGGACCAGTGCTGTGAAAGTGGTCCAAAGAGAGAGCTACTGAAGCTTGTTCTCCAGCCAGAGAGGAAGTGGATCCTGGTAAAAAAATTAAAGAAAGACTCTTTTCAAAACATGCCTGAAAATGAACCACAGGTAGAGGAGCACCCTGATGTCAGAAAGCCACACACAGCATTTTAGTCAATTTCAGCCAAAGGTAATCGGAAGGATCCTTAAATATGCAGAGACTATATGCATTTGGAAGGCAAGGACACACTCAACCATATGAAATAGGGAGACTATTGTAGAATTTAAAATAACAAAGTTAAATTCAAGCTGCAGATTTAGAGACTTCCCATGGTCATGAAGAAGTTACTAATTTAAAAATGGCAAAGCACACATAAAGTGTACAAAAAAATCATAAAAAGTAAGATCAAACTGTCATGAAACAAGTGTTTGTATCTTTACTATGCAAGGGCTGTAAATTGAAGACACTTGAATATTTGAAACCCATGGGGTCACCGAAGCTTAGAATATCTACTTTCCACACACACACTTGGCAGAAGGTGGATGACAGGTGCCATCGACACACAATCTACTTGCTGATCTTCCATATATCTGATGGATTTTTCTGATCATCTAACTCTTCCTCTATTAGACTCTCTATATTAAACAGAACCATGCATGTACTTTGCTCAATGTTTCCATCCCTGAAAACCTGGAACAACCTGGTTTAATGTTAATACAAATAAGGAAAAATGCATGAGTGAACAATATATGTGGTATGAAGGGTGACTTAACATTATTGAGTCAAAATGTATACCGCAAGTACAGTGCCTTTGTCTACTATGTCAAGGTACACTAAGCATTCTAATGTATTGTTAAAAGGTATCTTCATGTCTGCACACAGCATGAAGACAGGACTGGAGACAACAAACTGCAGGGTGGAGACAAATCTGTGGCAGGCATCTGGCACTGGAGTGTCAATTTTCATTATTTGCTGATCACCCTCACAAAGGCTTCTGTCATTGAGATCTAGGAAGCAAGTGTCCATGACACGACCTCCAGCTATTCATTCCATGACTCACCTTAGAATTGAGCTTCCTGAGCCATTTTTCCCCCATGATGGGCTCTTTTGGGGACCCGGTTCTGGAGTTCCAGCCAGGTCCTGGTCACTGCAGTCCTCCTGGTCTGTGGACCATTTATCCTTAGATCTCATGCTGTCTTGTTGTGAGTCCAGGGAGATGACATCTGAGGGAGAGCTCATGACCCCTGAGTCCTCGGTTGTGTCCTCTGATGCAAAACAGCTGCCCACAGATGCTGTCTCCTCAGCCTCTGCTGGCACCTGCGAGACTCCACCCATGCTGCAGTGGCTGCCAGGCCCCAGAGGCAGACTGACTGGATAGGATATAAAAGACAGGTTAAAAAAAAGCCACTCAGAGTGTCACACTGCCTAACGTGGGCAACATGCTTTTGACTGAAATGTGTGATTTGGGGCTATCCAAATAAGGAAGACCCTCTGCTAAACCAATAGCATTCTCTAAAGCATTTTAACTCTGAAGGAGCCTTATGTGTATGCATAACTGACTTCAAACTGTCCCGTAAAAACCTGAGCACTTGATTGGTTAGTCTTTTGTCTATCTTTGTGGTGCTGTGGATTTAACTAGATCATTGCACATGCTAGGAAAGTGCTCCACCAAGGAGCTACATCTTCAAATCTTAATTGGCCATTTAAATATGCATCCTCTAGGCAACTGTGGTGATTAAATATTCAAACTAGGAATAATGACAATTTTTTATTATAGGCTGACTCCTGACTTAAAATGACTTCATATATATGCATATATACACATACATGTATGTATATAACAACAAGTAATGGAAAATGGGTCCATGAACTTTAAGAAGAGCAATGAGGCATATATAAAAGGATTTGGATGGAAGAAAGGAAGGGTTAAGTGAATTATAACTTCAAAAACAACAGGAATAATAAAATGACTTTCTTAAACAAATAATCAAACAAAAACACGAAGAATGAACAGAAACAGACCATTCTGTTATGGGACCTTCTGACCAGCAACCTTATAGAATAATGTTGGTTTGGACCGGTCTTAATTTTAATACTTGAGACAATGTAAGTTTTTGTGTAATTAAGAGATGAGCCTGGAAGGGAAGGGAAAATTAAAAAGTATCAGAACCCAAGAACCAGTGGTTGATGTCCTTGAGCCTTAAGTAGAAGCACACAGGGAGATGGTGACTTTCTGCTGAATTTAGAGTTCGTCTCTATTGAGACCTGACAGAGAACACTACAGTCATCCTGCTAACTGGAGACATGTTACATATCAATTGTGAGAGGTGACTTTATTTTCTTCTATGGTGTCAGAAAGCTGTATGTAGAGAGACGGAGTTTGCAGGATGTGAGACCACCACTTCCGACTGTTTGTACTCTAGAGCTGCAGTTGAATCAGTAGACATGCAGTTTTCTGATCTCAAGATTTGAGGCTAGAATCATGTACTGTGTTCCAAGTTTGCTCTCCTCTCCATAAACCACCCCTGGGCTTGTTACGTCATTGTAGGCCTCATATGCGTGCAAATGCATACTCCAATGATATTACTGTGCATTCATATGGGCCATAACCTATATCTCTAAAATAAATATTATATCTCAACAGCAGCTAATAGCTTATAATTAACAAACCAAAGGGAAATCCCTTCATGTGTTGCTTTATGTGAGGCCTTGAAAAATTAAAAAAAATAAAAAAAAGGTGAACATTTATAAAGAATACAAACTTCACACACACACACACACAAAAGAACTCAAAGAAAATGTAGACGTGCGGAGAGGGGGTCGGAAAAGGCACAAATGCAGAAGGCAATGCATTAAATTTCAGAGTACTGCTGAACAAGAACAGTTTTTCAGATTTGTTTTTAGGCTATCCTAGGGCTCAGCATCCTCCTGCCTCAGCCCCTTCAGTGCTGGAATTACAGGCTTGCACCACCATGCCCAGCTCCAGAACTTGATGGGAGAGACTGGAGAAGAAACACTGCCTCTGTGTGATGGCTAATGTCAACTTGACAGGATCTATCAGGGATCAGGATCAGGGCATGTCTATGAAGAGATTTTATCAGGTTATCTGAAGTAACTGAGGCAGGGAGACCCACCTTAAGTGTGAGTGACATCATTCGGTGGGCCAGGGTGCTGGAAAGCAACACTCACTTCTGTTTTCTGAGTTCTGATGCAACATGACTGGATGCTTCCTGTTACTGCTGCCATGCCTTCCCCACCAAAACTGCTAGACCCTAGAACTGTGAGCCAAAATAAATCTGCCCTCCTTTGTGTTCTCCCTTCTCAGGAATTTTACTACAGGCATGAGAAAAGTAATTAATGCACATGAACTTACGCAGCCTACATACAATCATTGTCCACTATTTGGTGAGAAGCTTTGAAATTGTTCTCCACTCTCCATAGAGCCTTTGAACCAGCTCCTAGGCCACTCACTCCAGACATCAATCCCCACTCAGAACTCTGAGCCCTTGAAGCCACATCACCAGACTCCATGGGGAGGGTCTGCGAGCTGCCATTCACTTCTTGCTTCTCTTGGCTTTCTTGTTGCCCTTTTTGGCTCTATGAATCATACTTATGTCCTTATGCTTGTGCAGGGAACTTTTTACTATTAACTGAACTATTTCCCCAGTTACCACCCATATTGTGATTCAGAAACTGCTTTTTAGTATTTGACAGTTTCAGACATGTGTTTTGATCATTTGTACTGTCCATCACCCTCGTTCCGACCCTCCCCACTCCTTGTGGTGAACCTCTTCTTCTCAGCCTTCATGTGTCTCCTCTTTGCTTGTGACCCACTGAGTGGAAGTGGGATTATTTTCATGGGTGTGGACGGGGCTAGTTTTTGGAGCATGTCTTGCCTTGCCCTCTGCCACCATCACTAAATAAACTTAAATGGTTTATTGTTGGTTGTTAGGATTTAAATGAGAATGGCCCCCATATACTCATTTATGCGAATGTTTTGGTCCCAGTTGGTAGAATAGCTGCTCAAGAGGTGTGTGGCCTTATTGGAGGAGATGAATCACTGAGGGTGGGCTTTGAGGTCTCAGGAGCCTACATGAGGCTCACTACCTCTTTACCTGCAACCTAGTGCCATGTCTGCCTCAGTACTGCCTGCCATGATGCACATGAACTAGCCCTCTAAAACAATAACCCTCCAATTAAATACTTTCTTTTAATAAGCTGCCTTGGTCATGGTGTCTCTTCAAAGCAATAGAACAGTAGCTAAATCTCAGGTCAAATAAATTCAATAGTTACTTTTCTATGCTGAATAAAAACATCTTGTAACAGTGAAGAATAAAGCCTAACAACTTGGATTCAAATTCTAACAGACTTGTTTCCTGGCTCCTCACAGTGCTGTACAGACATCAATGTAAGATTTCTATTTCCAGGTATCTGCTAGGATGGAGCAGATTTCATGACTGGACCCAGGAACATGGTTTTCAAGCCCAATTCAGTTTATGAGAGGACAGGCACACATTAATGGCCATCTCCTGATGAATGACAACGCTCATGAACTTTCTACAGGCCAAGTGAGAGAGACTGGAGTGAGAAGGGCTTTGCATACTGGAGCTGACACACAAATATTGACTAACTAGTAGCTCAGCTTAGACAACTACTCTCAGTCCTGCCGTTCATTTATACATGTCTTTCACAACATCACTAGGAAAAAATATCAAGCCCTCAACATCATTCTCTTCGAGTAGACAATCCCTGATCTATGATGACTCAGCTTAAAACATTTCAAATCTAGTGCAGTGTAAAGCATGCATTTAAAATGACATTTTGAGTGCAGATCACTGTTGGGGTCCCTGTTGGGGTCCAAGGCTCTCTTATGATGCTGACTGCAGGCTAAGGAAGAGAACCACTGATACTCAACATCATATGGTATCACAAGTTAGAATTCTTGTAGGTCACTGTACTAAACCCATTTCCTCCTCTAAAACTTCAAATTTCCACATGTTCCTCAAGATGAAACCCATCCGCCATGGAGAAGCTATACTTACAGTGAATTCATTTTTTATTGTTGTTTTGATCAATGAAGGAAAGATTCTTACATCATAGTCTTTTTTTTTTTTTTTTTTTTTGCTAGTCATCAAGAAAAAGAGTTCCCAAGAGTTGATTTTACTAAATTGACCTAGATGAAAAAGACAAAATATTTCTATGTCCCACACTGAGCCTTGTGGGTTCCATACACTATACAGTTGATGTCCGTCCTTTATGTCAACCTACTGTGTTAGTTCTCTATGTTATATGTACTGGGAACAAGGAGGAAATAAGGCAAAGACTTCCAGTCTAGCGATGCAAAGTCACATGATGCATTTTTAGGATGGTTTTCTGAATTTGCTGAGTAACTCTAAACCACCACACTCTTCTGCCCTTTTTAAAGCAACACTCAAAAATTATCACCAAGAATTAAAGTGATTACAACAGGTTGTAACAATGTTACTGTACTACAAACATCAATGCTTTCAGATTATTTCATATAAATGCTTCATTAATTAAAACAGTACAATCTGAATGCCACTTACTGTATTTTCATGATCAGAATCCTCCATAGAAAAATGAATAAAAATTCCTCCTCTAATAGGCAGGGCTTTAGTACACGTCTCTTCCTCCTTGAATTAATTTTTATTCCATAGTCTAATAAAATATGATCTAAACTGAATATACTTTTTGTTCAAGGTATAAACACTTTTGTATAAAATATGTTCATAAGTAAAAGATAAATTTTCTATTTCTTTTTTACTATACAGTAATGCTATTAAATTCTTTTGTGTGCTGAGTTATTGCCATGATGATTAGCAGTCAAGGAAAACAGCATAAATATTTCCGTTTTCCCTGTGATGTTAGGCATCAACTTCGGGATTTTGTGTATTTTGTACAAGTATCCTACCACTCTGCTACATCCTCTGCTACACAAACACACTAAAAATGTTGACATTTGCTAAACAAAATGGTAAAATAATGCTAATGAGGCTTATAATGAATCAAATGAGGCTTTTTCTCCCCTACTGGTTGCCTGGAAATGTCTGGAATCCTTCTTGCTAAAAACGAGGCAGAGTTCAGCATAGATTTAATCCATAACTTTCATTTTCATCAGATACAAGCACCAAAAGAACCCTGTTCGAACAGGCAGGGGTGAAATAAAGGAGTTTTCTTATGGCTACATCATTCCATTCAATTTTCAAAAGCTCTTCTTCTGTTATATGCCAAAAATAATTGACCTGTCACAAAAATTATGCTTAATGATCTATAATTGGGCAGCATGGTTAGGTCCTTTATCAATTTGGTTGGAGAGAAGAACTGGAAAGTACCTGACATTCGGAAGCATTTGCTGTCACTAGGGTTATACAACTGCTCAACCATGTCAGTATTTCCACTGCTTTAGTCAGGTCCTGACAGAGAGGCTCATCTACTGCAAAAAACTGCAGCCTATTGAGGTTCCTGGTGCTTAAGGAGAATGTCTGCATTTCTAAAGGAGAAGAGTGTTTGTAAAGCCTGGACCTGCGAAGGAGACAAGGAATGGTGCTGGTGATTTCGTTCACAGAAGTTTCAGAAAAGGTACAGGACACCTAGAAGGGGCTCCCTTGAAAGATCTGGAGATCTCCCAAGGAAACACATAATTGGTTAAAGACACAGATAAGCATAGTGTGGCAGTTGAAGATCTGAGGGGATGAAGTCGGTAGAGAATGTTCAGGGAAGGAAGTGAATTGGACATTCATTTCTAAATAGGGAAGCCAAGTCAGGAAGCTGACTACTGAACCAGGTTTTGGGGAAAACTTTTTGGAAGGTAGAGATGAACAGTCTGATGATAGGTGGACTAATTTCCCACAGGCAGCTTGGTACTGCTCAGTACTGCCAAGTGGCCAGGGTCCTAGTATCTCATGATATATATATATGACTGCATGTGCACATATATGCACATTCTCAGCAGTGGGTACAGGGAGGTGAGTTTAGGATTGATCTTGGAGAGAGCTCCAGTCATCAGTGCTACATGGACACTGCTCTCACTGGAGTCTTCAAATACTGTGCTCTCTCACCAATCCGTGTCAATTCTCACAGTTCTAATGACGTGAAGTTGACTTGCTGCTCTTCAAAATCATATCCTCTTTAGCTTGATAGAAACTGTTTAGTGTCTCATCTGAATGCCACTGTCAATTCATCCAGAGGACCCGGCCGGGGAAGACTGCCCCATGGTGAAGGTGGCAGTATCAGGAAACTCAACATAGACCATGGCCATGTTTAGGAAGAAAAAATGGTGGAGACTTGGAAAGCACCGATGGACCCAAAAATACAGTTGGTTATCTTAAGAGGCAAATATTCTATTCATTGCACCAACCTACCCTTATCTCTTCAGCACATGAACTATGTCTAGTCCTAGAACTCCTAATTAGAACCCCAATAGAGTCACAGCCTGAGAAAATGTAAACTTACTTTGGTATAGGGGATGGCATTTGAAATGTAAATATATAAAATAGCCAATAAAAAAATTAAAAAAGACAGAGTTACATTCTCACTGTTGTTATTCTTTCATTAGAAATATACATAAAGATCAGTTTCTGCTTTTGTCTGTCCAGCCTTCCCTCCCTCCCTCCCTCCCTCCCTCCTTCCCTCCCTCCCTCTCTTCCTCTCCATCATCCCACCATCTCAAGGGCAGCCTATTTTTCATTTTCTAGGTGAGTCCATTGCTCCTAACCAACCTTAGCCACAAAAGCTAGTAGAAGATAAAACAAAACATGGCTAACATGAAAAACTTGAACATAATGACAGGTCTAATGATGGATATGTGTTTGGAATTGGTTGTAGCAAAATCTTCTCATGACCTCTCTGTGAGAGCCATGACTCTCATTCAAGACTCTCATTCATCTTTGACAAGTGGATTGGAACAGTGAGTTCTGGATAAGTGCTGGCCATGTTAACTGGCATATGGCTTTTCCACTGGCTGGAAAGAAGCATAGCCCCAAGAAAGTTTCAGTTTATGGAGCCATCATACACATGGTAAAGACTTATCTCTTAGAATTTCAACTTCTATCAGCTAAACACACACATATTTTGATTAAATCATTGAAGATATAGTTGTTTCTTACAAGGAAAGTGTTCTATCTAATAAATGTTTGCATCTTTTTGACTAAAGATACACGTTTCAATTGCAGAAATCTTTATTTACAACGCACAGTGATTTGACAGTTGTAGTACTCATGCCTTCCCTTCTCTAAGAGCATTTATTTGTATCACACATGTGTATAATCCAAGAAAACCTGGAGAACACTTTGGCAGGCTTCTTTTGTCGGACAGTTGGTCCATTGCCTCCTTACCTTGACTTTGAGTATGGAACAAATACAGTGTGATTTAGAGGTAAGTCTTCCTTCCTGGAGACCATGCTCAGGCTTTTCTCTTTTCTAGCACCTTGCCCAGTATGTGGGAATCTGTATGCTAACACCATTTGTTTATATAAGCTCCCTGTAGAAATCTGTAGGATTTTTCTTTCTATATGTGGATATCAAAACCTTGACCAAAGGTTTCTAAATGTATGTTTTGAAGGATGCATACTTAATTTCTATGAATGTTCTCCAAATTTTATTTTAAGCTATATTATAAAAAAATTGCAAAAATATCCACACACCAAAAATGACAAGATCAGATCCAAATACTATTCAGCTCAACAAACTTCTATATAGTTAGAGTAGCTATTCAAAATGGAAGCTGTGGAGCTTCACATTGGGTTTTATACTCTTACTATCAGATATATTTTCACGGACTTATCTACCACCAAAAAGAAAAAAATCTACAGGGCTATAACTAGAAAAAATTAGTTTTCTATCTTCTTTCACAATTTCCTCAAATATATATATATATATATATATATACACACACACCCTGCACTTGGTCCTTCCCCATGCCTTAATGTTTAGTCTTTCTTGTTCTCTTTTTTCCTGTTATACAGTACCCAGATATAAATTTGATTATACATGTACATATATTATTGGGTAGATTCTGCACATGAGGCAGAACATGGTTTTTTTTTTTTTTTGTCCTGAGATTATATAACCTCATTTAATATTATTCATTCTAAGTCCATAAATTTTCCTGAAATTTTTGTGATTCCATTTTTCTTTAGAGCTGAATTCTCATTAATGATTCATCTAGTTGGTGGGCAACTAGGTTGATTTCAATTTTTTGCTATAGTAAATAAAGCGACAATAAACATAAATATTTCTGTTGTAGGGTATGGAGCTCTCTGGGTGCAGGCTCCGGAGTGAAACAGCAGGGTCGCATGGTAGCTCTAATTTTAAGTTTTAGAGAAATTGTGAAACTTAGCTATACAATGGCTGTATTAATTTGCACCCCTCCCTGAAAAACAATGACTAAAGAAAGGTCTCTCTACTTCACATCCCCTCCAAAGATTTATTGTCAGATTTGTAGATGATACTCACTCTGACTGGAGAGAGGTAGGATTTCAGAGTAGTCTTTAATTTGTATTTACCTGATCACTTTTATAAATAGTAACTGGTCATTTGATTCACCCTCCTCTCTCTTTCAGAACTGTCTATTCAGTTCATTTACCCATTCATTGATTGGCAGTTTCCACGGTATTTAATTTCTGAAATTCTTTGTGAATTCTGGATATTAGCCTTTCGTTTAAAATATAGCTGGTAAAGATTTTCTTCCATGCTGTAGACTGCCTGCCTGCTCTGCTATTTTTTTGTTTTTCCCTTTGCGGTAATAAAACTTTTATCTTCTTATAGTACCATCTGTTGATACTTGGAATTAGTTTCTGTGGTACTCATATTCTATTAAAAAAATTCACACCTACCTTTAAATGTGTATATTTTGAAGGATGAATATATCTTTTTTATGAATGTTTTGATAAACATTTGTCTGTTTTTAAAATGGTTTAATTATGTTTTATGCATAGGATAATATATTGAAAATTCCTAAAGTAATAAAGTATTTATAAAATTTTGCTCCATTTCTTAAGTTTTAAGTGTCTTTATTTTCTTTAGAGTCAATTCCTTTGATAAATCTTTCCTTTTTGCATTTAAAACGTGGTCTGGCTGGGCTTGATGGAGCACACCTTTAATCCTGGCACTTGTGAGGCAGGAAGATCTTTGTGAGTACACTAGTCTTGTCTACATAGTGAGTTCTCAGCCAGTTGGTGTTACACAGTGAGAGAGAGCGAGCGAGAGAGATATTGAATGAATGAATATGAAAAGAAAGATAAAAAGAAAGACACAATAACAATGCTCTGGTTCTTGGCTGTCTCTCATGTTTCCACCAAGATGGCAGCAATGGCAGGTTTCCTTGGCATTCATGAATCTCAGTATATCCTGACTTTGGTACAAAAAGCTTAAAGATGGCAGCCTAGATGCTTAACATGGAACATTGTTGGACTAATTAGAATCCCACTGCGCTGAAAGACAGCTTGACTTCTTGTGGTAAACAATACATTGACACAGGTAACTGAGTTTCACAATACAGTAGTCAGAATATTGGTGCTGCTGGCCAGTGCTTACACCCAGTCCTCATCAAAGTAAGGTTCTGTTTATTTTTGCATGCTGTCCTTGTTGGATTTTTGTTGTTGTTGCTAACTAGACTGGACATAAGGTAAGTTTTCTGTGAAGAGGAACCTCCGCCGAGGAAATGCCTCAGTCCGATTACCTACACGCAAGCGAGTTTTGCATTTTCTTCATTAATGATTGATGTGGGAAGACTCAACTCACCGTGGATTGTGCCACCCAACAAGGCAGGCTGGGCAAGCCATGAGGATCTAGCAGTAAGCAGTATTCTTCCAAAGCTTCTGCTTTAGTTCCTGCATCCAGATTTCTGCCTTGACAGATTTCAGTGACAACTTGTGACCTGAGAACTGTAAGATGAAATAAACACTTCCCTCTTCAAGTTGCTTTTGATCAAGATATTTTATCAGAGCAAGAGAAACCCTAACCAAGACACATGCCTTCTTTATAGCCGAACAGGACTCCTTGTTTTGTAGCCATGGTGATATGGCTTGAAAAGTAATCTACAGTATTCGAGTATTGACGAATTACTTTGAGATGGAGGTCAGGTCAACATGGATGTATGTGAGAGCCTCATCATAGAACTGGGTCTTTACATTCTGTGTTATTCAAGTGGCTGGCATGTATCTATCTTCTGTTTAATTCATATGATACCTCCAGTGGAGATACCATGATTCTTATTTAGCAAATTGTAAAAACATGTTCAGAGCTAGAGAGATGGGTCAGCAGTAGAGAGACATGCTGTGAACTTTAGTTTGATTGCCTAGACCCACAGAATAAAAGAGAACTGATTCTCAAATTTGTCCTCTGACCTTTACATATGCACTATAGCATTCATCCCCCCCATTCCCATACATACAGAGAAAATAATTAAGTAAAACATTTTAAAAGTCCAACTAACAAATTATTTTTTCTACCCTTGAGGGTATGTGTGATAGAAACAGTCTGGCAGGCTTAGAAAAGTGGCAAGCATATTAAAAAGAATCACGAAAGCTCACTTAGGCAAGGATTAACTCAAACAAGGTTCTTTCACCAAGAAAATGTAATCAGAACCTTACTAGAATATTTGCAATTAAAATTTTCTAAGCTGAATGATCCTTTACGTTCAATTGAACAAGTTTTAGTTGCATATATCCAAGATTTTCAGAGGATTTGAAAGTATTTTTTAATAAAAACACTTCAAGTCTTTCTTAAGTACTTCTGCGGCCTCACCTCTGAATGGAACAGGAAGACTGGGAGTGGAGGGCAGTTGCTGCTGCCAAGAACAAAAGGAAGCCTTCGTTTCCACTGTCAAAATAGAAACACTGTCTCCACGACGTCTAGCATTATGAAAACACGTGACTTTTATTTAATCAACACCTCAGAAAATTGACCTTTGGGATTTGCCAAGTTGCTAAGGGGCTCAATTTGGAAGTGACTGTGACTCGGGTCTGTCACAGAGCAGACAAGTCATCTGCCACGTAGACAAGGCAATCTACGAAAAGTATCACCTCCTGCACTTTTATCTTTCATTATTAGGGCTTGAGGGTTAGTGTTTGGGCCTACATCTGCATAGCTGCCCATAAGGCACTGCAGGGCTACCACAAGTGATTTCAATTTAATATAAAACTGGCCAAACGGAGAATATTTTTGTATGTTATATTGAACTGTTGTTGGAGGCTTATCTAGTAGAGACTCAATATGTTTTACAAATAAGTGCCTTCTTTAATTTGCTCTTAAATTTAGAACTCCCTTGCCCCCAACACTTTTCCTTTTTTATTGAGGAAATGAGTACTCTTTGATCCAGAGTCCTTGATGCCTTGTGCCTTAGCTTCTCAGGAAGACTAAAAACAGTGAATGATTGTTTTACATCTATCTTTCATCTATTATCTATCTGTCCAATCTAATGTGTCACCTATCTATGCATCTATGCATTTATGTATCTATCTATGTATGTATCATCTATCTATGCATCTATGCATCTATCTATATCTGTCTACCATCTATCTATTACCTATTTTTATCTACATATGTATCTATCATCTATCAATCATCTATGCACATATGTATCTATGTATAAATCTGCCATCTATCTATGTATCTATCTTCTTCATCATCTATGTATCTATCATCTATCTATGTATCTATCATCTATCTATCTATTTATTGATCTATCATCTCTATTATCTATCTATTTGTTGTGTGTATGGGTGTATGGTGTGTGTGTGCATGGCACATGTGCAGGTCAGAACATAGTTTGTGGGATTGCTTGTCTCCATCCATCACATGGGTTCTAGGAATCTAACTTGGGTCATCATAAGGGGGAATGCAACTTTATCTGCTGAGCCACCTCACCAGGCCCACAAATTGAATTTTTATTGCTATTTTTCTTGAGTGCCTTTCTGTCTGTTTTCTATCACATATACTTTGAGGTCTCTTGGTTTACTGCTGGACATTTTAGGAACTATAAAAACAAGGTGTATCTGGGGTCTGGGTATCTAACCTAGTGAGGAAGGTCTCCTACTGCTATATTATTAAATTCATGATGAAAATTTGAGATTTTGGACATCAAAACCTAATCTTCTGCATGGCACATAGCAAATGACACAGAGGACCATGAGTCATCTTCCACATCTCAGGAAAGATGACAAGTGACCTGCAATGCCACTGCGATGTTGAGCATCTTAGTGGCACTGATCCCTGGACCCAGATGGCCTCCCATGATCCCCAGAGGCCCATCCAGCATCAGACCAGTCACCAGTCATCCTCACACCTCCACCCCCTTTCCGCTGCACTGAAAGTGAAGGTCAAAGATTACAGATGAAACGGTCTCTGTCTATCTATAACAAAACCTTGCATTTGGTGTTTCTAAAACGTTTAAAATATAAGGTGATGGCTGTTTTTCCTTTACCTTAGATTACAACTGTTTTCTTATTTTCATACTGGTGACTTCTTAAGTTTACTATCTATAAAATTATTAAATGCGCAGAGCTTTCAAACTGCTCAACATAATACAAGGTGCTCAATCTCCTGTATTGGATTCAGATCACAGCACATGCTTTACACTGAACAGAGCCTTGCAGTGGATTTTTGCTACCTGAGTGACACGTGTACAGGGGCTGAGAAGTTCCAGATCAATCAAAATTATGTCCTCTTGTGGCCAGGCAGCAGGAGGAGGGATGAAGGGATCCTCCAGGACTGTTAAAGCCTAGGTCTCTGAGGATTACCCATCTCACATGCCCACCTGCATCTGCAGCCTCTGCAATGTAGCTGCCAGTTCATTATTTTTGCCTTCTTATTTGTGTACACTGCCTAAAGTTTGGGACACACAGATTAGCACGAACTGTGAAGATGATTTATTCAAATTGCTTCCCGGGTCTGTACTAATGAATAAAAGCATATATATGTAATATTAAAAGATACCCCGACAGATGTTCTTTCACATTTCAATGGTAACTTAAAAGTTACCGTTAAATAATATCGGAAACCCCCAAATGCAAATATATGGAGAAATATGTGGAGAAAGGTATGTGACTAATATTTATACTCATTTAATATGTTCTTGTATAACACATACATACCCTGCAAAATTAGCATCTGAAGTCCACTTAATTCCAGTGAATGGTGAGCCTACAGACCATGGAAAGTCACACCATGATTTTTCCATGGAACCCTCTTCCCACTCCAGCAGGCTTGGTGATGTGTATCTGCTTGTAACGGTGACAAGATCAGCATCTGAGTCCATCATTTGGGGGAACTTGTATAGAATTGTTTCTAGCCCTATCCAAAATCAACAGACTACACAGCCAGTAAATTAAATGCTTCATACACAAACCACCTGTCTAACGCACAATTATGGTGGCCCAAAATAACTTGGCTTTATTGGTCAGAAAACACTCACCTCAGCAAAACTACCAATCCCCAAAATAACCTGCATGGATGCTGAGGTCCAACCCTATGTTTTCAAGGTCAGTTCTCAGGACTTGAGGCATCCCTCACTTTCCTTTGCTAAAAGGAAAGGATGGTGCACTAACACCAAATTTTACCTGGAATGTTTTTATTAGGATTCTATTCAGTTTAAAAATAACTTTGTCTTTTTCCTTCTAGATTAGCAATTGAGGAAAATACTAACAATTGGAATGAGATCACTCATCCTTAATCACGGATTACATTAGGTTGTTTTTTACAGCTTGTCTGTGTTCTTTTTTTTTTTTTTTTTTTAAAGGACACACATAGAAGAAAGTTTTATAATGTGTGAAGAAAATTAGATACATTACCCGACTATGGTGTTTATTCACTTATCTTCAAAGAATTCAAGATAGTATTTTTTTTTTCTCACTCTATTGTGTCAGTGATGGATTTGGGCAAACAGAATTCAGCCATTTCTCACATGTCTTGACATCCTGGTAGAAACATGGTCTTTTGGCGACTCAGGTAGTACTGACTAAATGCTGGTACCATATGATGCTGAGCACAATACTTCAGGAGGCTGCACGTGTTGAGTCAGTATCCAACATATGGTGCTGTTCTTACCATAGCTTGGACTCAAAAGGTAGAACTGAAGTGGCATTGCCTATGATTACCACTGAGTTACCCACTAACAACTTTTGTGTTTCCTGTTCTCTCATCTTTATGTTTTACAGATTTATGTTTTAGATCGTTATATTTTACTTACAGTTCCTCATCCTAGAGTTCTAGGAGTAGACACAACAGTGATTTCATTGAACTGAAAGTTAAGACTGCCCATCACTTTGGGCTCTTCATGTTCTTGTAGGTCACAAAAGGGTTACAATGATGGTTAGGGTGATTAATCCAGACTACCAAGGGGAAACTGGACTACATCTCATAACAGAAGTAGGGAAGAATACATGCTGCCCCTTAGGGCAATTTTGGGAATTACAATTTTCTATGATTAAGGTCAATGGAAAACTACCCTAACCCATTCTAGGCAGACTACTAAACCTTCAAGAATGAAGATTTGGGTTATTATATTAACTAATGAACCATGACCAGTCTAGGCTCTTAATAAAGGCCAAAAAGCAGTTAGATGATAGAAATACCAGTTCATGCCATGAATCCTGGTACAGAAATGATGAAAACAACCATCTTCTTGTTTTGTTATGAGTATGTTTCTAGGTATAGACAAACTATGCAAAAAGAGACACCATTTTCTTCTGGTCTTCTTTCTGCTGCATGACATTTTATGTCAGTACTTAATTATATAACTTTCTACCAGGAAATGACTGAGGCATGTCATGTCTCAAGGGTATTGCCCCTGGAGGAAGGGAATCCCAAGTTTTTGATAGTGTGCAGCAGAGCTGCATTGTGTTGCTTGATATTAAGACCTTGTCATTATCTATATTTGGAGATTAAGTATGGTTTACAGACATCCATGTTGTCAGGAGTGAACTCTCAACAATTGTTTACATGTCATCTGATGAGTCGAAGTGAGCAAACTATTTCTAGAGCGTCTGAGGTTGCTGTGGAGACATTAGCATTTTAATTATTATAGATTTCAAGAAAAAGTCATGCCTTCTGGAGGTCAGGATTTACAGAATGCAGCATTCAATCTGCCCAGGGTCAAAATACTACAAAATGTTTTGTTTGCTTGGGGATATCCACTCTCACTCACCTTTGGACAGTAGAACTCCCGGCTTGAGGACCCTTACACTAAAACTGACTCACCTCTCTGGTGTTCTGAGGCTGTTGCCTAAAGATGGCAGATGATAGGGCTTTCTGTTCTCCAGTCACATGAACCAGTATCTATTTAATTCAGTTTCTCTTGAAATACATGACCGGAAAACACACACAGACACAGGTGTCTCTATGTATCTACAAGTCCCACAAGTAAAGCATTATGTCTCTAATAAACATGTCTCGACTGTTTTCTTGTCATTTCCTTTAAACAATACAAGCACTTATATTGTATCAAGTAGTCTAAGTAATCTAGAGATAAGTTAAATTATATATGTGAGGCTTATGTAGGTTACATGTAAACACTGCACCACTTCACATAGGACATCCAGAGTTCCCTGTGACTACTAAGGGACAACTGCATCGAACATTAGGCCCCAGACCATTATTCTCCTCATGCTTTGAAGTTGTTCAGAAAATGAATTATACAATTAGCAATGGTGTAATTTCTCCCAAATCGCTTTCCCAGGGTGTAACCCTAACTGCATATCCAGCATAGATATTGGGAAGGGCCTCTGTCTTTCCCTCTGTCCATGTCCTTTTTTATCTGTCCCATGAGAGGAACAGGAGTCACAGCCACGGAAATATGGTTGAGGGCTCAACTGCTGCTCCATAGCCTGAGGATCCTGTATTCTCACCAGACACTGAGAATCAGCTTAGCAGTAGGGCTCAGGCCTAAGTTTCAGACTTTTTGACCAGCATTGAGCCTGCCCGTAGAAAGTGGATGAGAAACTTCCAATTAGTGACAGTTGTGTCTCTGAAGTGACAAGAAGTGTCCACTCAGGCATCTCAATTAAACACTGTCTGCAGTGCTCCCAGAGGAAGCCAGGGCTAATTTATTCCTGTGTTTTGTTGCTGCATGGAATGACTAGTGCTTGCTCATCAGCATTGAGACAGCTGGGAATGCTCTGGAGGACAAAGAAAAGTGAGTACAGAAGTCAAAACTCATCAGTCCTATCTGACAAGGATATGCAATGCAGAATTCATGGTCACAGTTCAAGGGTAGCAGTGGGGCACCAGTGTTTCCTTGGGAAGTGGTTGAAGTTCAACAGGTATAGGGCATTCATTTTCAAGAGGAGTTAAAGACACATTTTAAGATCTCTCTCAGAGGTGACATACAATGACAACACCCTAAGGAAAAAATGCTAAATAGCAATTTAGCCTTGCATTTCTCAGGAAGGGGTATGAAGTAGAGAGTTTGGGCTTATTTCATAACAAGATCAACATTTTTCTTCTGATTTTGTTGTTATTTACGCTAAGGACATGAGTTGCTTCATCTTTCCAGTTTTTGAAAATCTGAGAATAGAATTGAAAGAGATCTTGGGACATCAGTGAGAGACAGGCCAAGTGACAGGAGTGGTCTGATTGGTTGGAATATCTAGAGTGTCACCAGCCACTTACAAGACAGAGAGGTACTATTGTACCCCATAACACTTTCATAGGGACAAACTGATGTTGCCTCATCTCTTTTTATCATAAAAAGCACACACAAAGAATTCTAGGTTTTAATGTATACTTTCTTGCATTTTGAATTGTAGCCATTTTTGTACTAATTTTGATTTGTCCCATGTTGATTATTACTCTAAATGTTTATGCATTTATTTGCTTGTATAATTCTCAAAGGCAGATTTGCTTTTCATAGAAATTCTGGAAGAGAGCAATTAAATTATCTGAGATGATTTAATAACAGAGTAAATTACTGGTCCCCAGCAGCTTGAGTCTAGCCTTCTTGCCTATCTGGAGAGACTTCAGTAGACAAGGTTGGGGCTGCTCAAGGTTGGGGTTTCTGCCTCTCCTATGTGGAGAACAACCTAGTTTTCTCTCACAAGGATCTTAATTAACCAAACAACTCCCACTTCCCTTGCTGTTACTTAGTCATTGCATTCTGGCCTAAAACAATAGATGCATTGCTCAGTCACTATGATTGACTCTAGAGCTCATATGAGACTTACTTTGGGTTGAGTAAGCTAGTTCTACCTTTAGGGTCACATTTCTTGGAACACACTGAGATAAAAGGCATACTAAGTAACATTCCAGTAGCCCATTTCTGGATCGGTAATGACAGATGATGGAAAGCATGGCTCTGAAGAAATATTTATACATCTATGTTCCCTCCAGCAATATTCCTGATAAGAAGTATAAACAAATACATATGGATGAATGGAGAAAGGTAATATGGTATACACAAACAATGGAAGCTATTGAGTCTTTATAAGGAAGTTAATTCTGCTGTATGCTACCATATGAATGATTCTTAAGGCCATTATGCTAAGGGCAATGAGTCAGTCATAGGAAGACAACTGTGGTGTGATTCCATTTACATAGAGCATCACATTCTTAGGAAGAAGAGGTGGGACTGTGGTTGGCAGATTGAGGAAAAGGGCAAAGCTGGAGTTAATGGATACAGAGTGAGACCTGGAAGATGGCAAAGCCCTGGAAGTCTGCTGCACAACCATGTATGTACCCCAACAACCTCAGAATCGTGCACTCGAAAATATCTAATGGTGCACATTTTAAGTTATTTTTTAAAGTTATAATTAAGAGCTACTAGCTGATTCAGCAGTTTATGCAAACAATTTAAGATCCCTTACATAGGTCAAGCAAAAACAAGTCTAAGCAAAACACAGAGGCCGGCAGGGCCTGGAGCAGAGTCTCAAGGGCCCTTTTGCCTGGGAAGTCTGCAATACAATCTGTGGCTAATGGTTAATATCTTGGCTCAGTTTCCTCAGAAGTCCTGTTAGCTGGGAGAAACTGGTGACAACATGACAACCTTTAAGATGGATAGAATTCATTACACGAGAGGAGTATGGGTAACTGATTTCAGAACACATTTGGAGGTCCAGAAATATGAAGCATCTTTACAATGTTCTGCAAACACACGGAAGAAACAGGAAAAAATGTTGAGCTTATTATGAATGATCTGTAAATCCCGAAGTTCAAATGCAACTAAGACACACGATAGGTTTCAATTGTATGCGCGTGTGCGCGCGCACACACACACACACACACACACAGTAGCACACAGGTGCCCATGTATTCACAGATGCTTGAAAGATCCAAGTGAAGGCTGATAAATACAAGTCGGAGAAGGGACAGCATGAGCAGGATACTACAGTTACTGATCATCCCTGGAAGCATCTCCTGGGATCAACAGATTTTCTCTGCTGGTCAGTGGAGACGTCAGTACCATCTGATCTGCAGCTATTCTATGAACTATGAGCAGGATGAAATTCAGTCAGGGTGAGGACAGAAATGCCCACAGGAAAGTGGCTTCTTCAGAGACAGGGTATCATGGGCCATGGTAAATGTGGGAAAAATCAGCACAGTTAGTAGCTGGAAAGTAGCATGGAAAAAGGCCAAGTCTCTAGAGTCAGGTTTTAGTACTGTCCCATGATTACGCATGGGTGCATCGTGCTCTCTGTCACTTCTACTATCTTCTTAGCAACCACAAGATGATGATAGCAATTGTTATGGTCCAAAATTTGTTCTAAAAAACATACAACCACAGCAAATTCACAATGAAACATTTTGCGTAAAAGGGCTGTACAGTAGTGAATGACTAAGGCCATAGGTAGGCTTCTTTGCATGAGACAATATGACTGGTCTTCTTAAAAGACGTAGAGATCAAAACCCAAAAACATAGAAGGAAGAGCTATGTGGGCAATGGGAGAAAATGTCATCCATGAGCCAATCAATGAGTGAGCATCTGAAAGAAAACCTATTGACATCATGATCACAGGCCTTTTAACCTTCAGATCTGGGAGAGAAAGCATGGCTTGTTTGAGTTGCTGATATGTAATAACAGCCCCAGCAAGGCAGGAGACTCTTGTACAGTGTGGCTGGGGAGAAGAGTCTAACTCAGTCTAGTCTTGAGAGGTGTCCACATATGGGAACTATGTAAGCATAGTGCTTTGTCTTAATCTCTGCACTTGCTGTTGGATGGAGTTTTAACACACAGCTCAACTGGTAGCTGTGGACCCAGTCCAAGAGCTTCAAACTTGACCAGATACCACCACCTACATACTTCAATTGGCAAGGGCTGCCATTCTCTGCATTCTCTTTCTGTTGGTCTATGGACAGTTTTCAGAGATGAGAAGGGGAAGTCAGAGACAATTCACAACACTGACAGGCACGATGAATGCAGGAAATAGAACATAAGTAAGTGTGCGGGACTCAACTAGAAAGGAACAAGTCTAGGCATAGGGATTAACTTGTATTTGGCCTCAGACAAGTTACTCTGTGCCAAAGCTTTATTTGTAAATCGAGGATGTTAACAATAGCTCTGACCTGTTAGAGCTCTGATAAAAATTAAAGAATTAACCTATAAAAATGGGGGCCACCGGTAGCTATTTTTACCTCATGCTTTTACCATAAGAGTAGTGAATCCATGGAGTACAAAACCCTGTCCATCTCCAGCTGAGTCCTTCTTGCAGACCCACTATGTACTACCCTCTCATTGTCAGGTGTTCCACAGGCTTCAAACATCCAATGGATGCAGAAATAAGTATAAGGTTAACGATAAAGTATGAAGCTGGGACATATTAATACAGTAGCATGAGATTCTGATCCTGTCCTAAGCTAGGTAACGCTCCATTTTAAACAATGGCTTGACCATATTCTCCTCAATTTCAAATCTCCTTCTGGTGGCAAATTAGGAATCATGGTGGTTTGATATAAAATGGAAGCCATAGGTCCATGCATTTCAATACACTTTCCCCAGAGGGTGGCATTCCTTTAGAAGGTTGTGGAACTTTAGGAGGTAAAGCCACCATGTTGGAGGGTGCTGGTCATTAGGGGTAGAGCCTTCATGTTTTATAGCTGGCTCGACTTAACTGTTCACTCTTTGCTTCCTAACTACAGATGTAATGTGACCAGTGCCTCATGCTCCTGCTAACATGCCCTGCCACCTCAAAACATGCTCCAAAATAAACTCTTCCTCCATTAAGTGGCTTTTTTGTTGGGTATCTGGTCACAGCTACCTAAGACAGACAATAAAGGAGGCCAACAATGATTTCTGGGAAAACTAAATGGTCAGATTCACAGTTCTTCTTACAAAGCCAAACACAGGTTCATGAATATCTTGTGTGAGGCAAACTGTCAGGCACAAGCTAATAATATATATTGTGCTAGCTTATACACTGGCAAGTGCACACATGGTGCACTTACATCTGTATGCATGAACGTATACATGCTGTGAATGTATATGTGGACACAGTGTGCCCAATGATGTACACACATGGTATGGATACTCATGTGTGCTATGTATGCATCTACATGCATTTACAGTGTGCATCAGTGTGTTTCTACATTATGCATGTATATATGTATAAATTATACAGAGATATGGTAAATAAATGTGCATACCACCCACAAAGCACACACACGTGCATATATGCTCAGTCATAATGTGCCCACATACTAATCACCCCAGCAGCAGCAGATGGAAAAATCTGCCAAGCTGAGTACAGGCCTTCCCGTAACTGTGATTTTAGGCAAATCAGTTGATTCTTTTGGCTTCGCTTTATTCTTTGTGTGACTAGAGAGGGATCAGCTTAAGTCTGTAGTCACTGAGGCTGCTTGTTCTATGCGACGGGCTGCAACATAATACTGGCATAAAAGCAAAGCCCTGGTGTTTATTTTTTGTATCTTTGTTTCCATTCTGCAGAGCAGTACATCAACAGGATAACCAGAGCTCCCCCTGGTGGTTGTATTTATGCAGCCAAAACCACTTGTTTTCCAAGATGTCTTAAATAAACCAGCCCCTTAGGGACCTGCCAAGCTTGCAAAGAATGTGGGTTGGTGGGCATTACTTCACACTGGAGCCTGGAAAGATTCTGCCCTGGCACCCACCCTGCTAACTCCCCAAAAGAAGACTGGTTGAAGCTGGCCCTATCGGTTAGCAGTCAGGTGGGGTTAGGATAGCAAAGAAGATGGCTAATGTATGAGCAACATATTTATGGCTCCCTGACAGAAGAAAACAGCACTAAAAATAGTCTCATATTTCCTCTGGAAATGGATGGGGGACAGAGGTCATCATCTTGTGTGCATGTTTACACATCTGCATTTTCATTCATATATATATATATATATATATATATATATCACTCAATAATCTCCTAGTCAGATAGAAAGGAGCTTTACTCTCAATTAACTTACAATGTCACTAGAGTGTATGTTTTACTAGATTTCCAACTGGACTTATAACACTGACATACAGTGATATATATATAGATAAGTGAATAATGATTTATTTGTCCACAAAATGTGCATATTTGCACAGTAAAAATGGCTATGAATCACAGAAAGAAATGTTTGCGACACTGTGGCATAGATTAAGTTTGCTTATTTTTTAAAAAGAAGACTGAGGAGAAGAAAAAATATTGGAAAGAGAGGCTGTCAATGAGGTGCTTCAGGGTTCAGGCAGCACACAGCAAAAAGAGAAACTGGCCATGGAAACAAGGGTTCTTTATTGCTACCAAGAACTACCCATTCCCCTGTGCAAACAGAAGCTCTATTAATAGCATATACTTCATTTTACACCTCTGTCCACCTACGGTCAGACAGCGAGGAGCCTGGCTGGAAGACACAATTACTCTCCCCTTTAATTCTGTAGGTGGAAAGGCAGCACCTCCAAGACTCCTAGGTGCCAAGATGAGTGTTGGGGCCAAAGGGGCCAGAAGGCTTCCAGTCTGTGCATAGGGGCACCTGCTGCCCACGTTTGCCTGGAGGGACATAAGTCTGTGTGGAAGGCTTCTCATATGCTCCAGCAGGGACTAGCATTCTGAGTTAAACCAAACTTTTACACAGGAAACATTACTGGGCAGCAAGGCCATGTAATCATACCGTGTGTGTGTGTGTGTGTGTGTGTGTGTGTGTGTGTGTGTGTCTCCTTATCACCTTTTCTCCTGTTTTGAGCTTTATGTGAGGCAAGGGATTTTTACATTCCTCTAGGCCACTTTCTCCTATATCCCACCAGAGGATACTTCCATCTGGACTGAGGATTGTTTTTTTTTTTTCTCATTTCTCTCCTTTCACTCAATTTACAACTACCTAATCTACATAATCCTGAAGCTCTCCCCCCTTTCTGTGTCCTCTTTTTTTTTTTTCTTTTCTTCTGCTCTTTACTGGAGAGTATTGGCAGACACTGACTTCTGATGGCTATGCAGCTTCATGCATTGTGATAAAATGAACTATTTACTTAAGAAGAAGAAAGGCTAGACATTACTTGACTCCCTGAAAGCTGGAATAAATACAGAAATGACTATATAAAAGGGACTGATCCATCAACAGCTCCTGACTCCATCTAGTCAGCGAAGAGAAAGATGACCCTCTCATCCCAGAAAGTCACTCCTGAGCCTCACTCTTTTACTATTTAGGTCCTGGTTTTCAGTGAAATGCTTGAAGTTTGCTTGTTGTTTAGGTATTGCGACTAAACGTAAATACTATTTTGAACTATTTCCCTGATCGACAGTCCTTAAGTCAGTGTTATGCAACAGTGTACACACACACATACACACACCCTCAAAGAGGAGATCAGAAGCAAATACCCTATAATAGATGAATTCTAGGATTGTAACAGTATACAATTGATTGTGATGTTTAAATGAACCTCGCATTGCTGTGTGGAAGGCCTTTACCTCCATTCTCATTTTCAGAAGATGGAATCCCATTCCTATTGCAAAAGGTTTGTTTGGTTATGGTAAATGTTAGTTTGCACATAGAAATATTTTGAATCTGATTATACGAACTATAAAAGTTGTGAACAAACTGAATCATATTATGGATCCAAATTAACATGAAAACTGTGAAAATTAGCAGCTGATAAGCATCACAAACAGAGATGCAATGTGTGATTGATTATAATGGGTGTGAAAATGAAATTCCAGTGAGTATCAACAGTTGGAAAAGATCTCCAAATTATTTCAGCTGCAAAGTTAGCAGCTTTTACTTAAAATGAGAGAATTTCAGAGTCTTCACATCGAGAATCAAAACCAACGCAATTTACAGACTCAGTGTGTCTCTGTGTCCACTGCATAGACCCCTACGGTAAAAACAGAAGTGCTTAAGCCAATTAAAATTGACAGATAAATACAGCTAATTTTTCTTTTACGTTGGCATTTACTGTTGAACACATGTTCTCCATGGCGCTTTCTGTTCCATGAATGTGCAAGGGGACAAGTCAGTCACTAGTCTGCTTGATTTGTGGGTCTCCAGTCAGAACATGGGAACTATCATCTTTTCCTGATTAGCATGCACAACATAATGGAGAGAAGGCATTACGTGTTTTCTTTTCTCCAGCTGGCTTATCAGGAGAAGGCATAGCCCACAAAGCCAGGGATGAGTTCTGGAGTAAGTCAGAGAGGAGGCGGCTTTCTGAAAGGCAGATGCTCTGGAGGAAATTAATGTTTCTAATTTTTACAAGACTCTAGTATAATGTCTAGCAGACACTAATCTGCCTGGCTTTTGAACTTAATTGTTCTGAATAATGTATCAGGCTTTCAGGTCCTCTGTCATAGAGGTAAGCCAGGGAGTGTCAGAGACTGGCCATCCATGTCTTAGGTGACCTTTATGACCTTGTAAGTGGAGCTTTTGCAGTCAAACTGTGTTTTCCATGTACTTAACTGTTCTCCCTTCATGTGTGATATGTGTGTAGTATGTATGTGTGACTGTGGAAACTCAATTGAATTTCACTCATCTTCAGTATACATCTATATTTCCATATCTTCTACAATTTAACCAATGATTTCATAGGCACTATCACTCTCCCCTTTGTGCTCAAGTTTTGTCTTGAGTTGAGAAGTTTTGCCACCATCTTTCTTCCATATAATAGATACTTCTCAAATAAATGCTTGTTGCTGTAATTATACACAATCATCTGCAAGCTTTAATGTCTGGCTCATAAACCCTGATGCTTTCCCAACATTTTATAAACATTACCTTTCCTTGTTTAGACTGCCCCACTTAATGATCTGAGGTCAAATGACTGCTACTGACCAGACAAAATCCTTTATTTCAATGCAAAAAGCGAGAGAAAGAGAGAGAGAGAGAGAGAGAGAGAGAGAGAGAGAGAGAGAGAGAGATTCTCATTTTTTTGCCCCCCCCCCCACTGTATTGGTTTTCTGTAGCTCCAGGTTGTATTTGCTTCATCACACGCACCAGCATTGGCTAAGATCATGCCTATACTTTTCAACTAATGTTTTCATTGTGATCAACAAGACAACAATCTTGCAGATAAAAATTACTCTAAGCACAACATGAAAAAACCCTCTCCAGATCAAATGTGTCTTTGTGCATTAACAGAAGTTGGTCAAAGCACACAAGAAACATTTGCCTTTTCTGCTTAATCTTGAATCTTCAATATGATCCTTCTTACCTATTCTGTCTGGGATGACAGAAGTGATAGTAAGTATGTCAGTTTCCACATGATTGCCCAGGGATCTTGGGCGAGCCAAAGCATCCCCTGTAGACATGGCTGTTATACTCTTTGGCACCTCTGTCATCTGTATAAGTCTTAGAACCAGTATTTGTCAAATAGAAGACACTATTTCTTCATCATACAGCTAAGTAAAATCCATGTGTTTGTTATGTACTTTTATTTTCTGGCAACCTGGACAATGCCTAGCACCAGATAAGTTCTTGATGAGTCTCTAGTGGAAAAAATGGATGAATAATGGAGATGAAGGGAAAAACATCTCTTCTTTTCCTTTGTTTTGTAAACTAGCCAACTGGCATAGGACAGAGTAATGGGAGGAGCTAGAGATACCCCAAGGAGTTGAGCTAATGAAATCCCAAGTGGGGAATCCTAGATCCTGGGTTCCAGAAGGTCAGAGTGCATGTGTTCAACACTTTGTCTTACAAGGTAGGTGGAATATTTCCATCCTGTTCAAATTGACAATACCAGGCAAATCATGTATACAATCTACTTGTAAGGAAAATGGAGACTAAATTCTGGATGATAACACTGAGCACAAAAGGGATATGTTCAAATAAAGCAGTGTACTTCACAATAAACGATGCAAGTATCTGGAGATTTCAGATAAGTCAATATTATCAACTTAAAATTCATATTCCAAAGTCTTTACCCCTTTCAAAGAAAAAAATGAACCTCAAACAAGTCTTTGTCATTTTTGCATTTATATGTAAATTCTAAAGAAAGTAAAGGGAGGTACAAATGAGCATTTTTTTGTCCTGAGAGTGGGAGAACGAAGAATGACAGCCACATCAGAGCCAGGACAGCAGAGACACCAGGAAAAGCCTGAGGCAGGAAGAGGCCTGTCCATCAGGAACGCTTGGCATGAGTAGGGAAGGACGCACAGCAATAAACTGTAGAGGAAATAGACGGCAAACATGAATGTAAAGTCTTGGTGGAACAACTGCTTGCTGGTAGCATGCACTTCAACCCCTGGAGATTTAACACCGCACACAGAGTGGTGGTGGACAATTGACGTCAGCATTGTGTGCCAGCATTGCTTTTTTTAGTCTTTTTCCAGGCCTGTTGTTAAACAGGTCTATTGATCCGGTAGTAGAATTCTGTCTCCAGTGAAAAATGTGTTATAACTCATTGCACTCACCGTAGGTCTTTCAGCGTACCAAATAAAACAGGCAATAACACCTATTAGTTGGAAAGAAAAAGTCATTTCCTCCCTCATTTCTTTCATTTTAGTTTTTTATCATTTGAGAATTTCATACATGTGTATAATGAGTTCTGACCAAATATAACCTCTCCAGTTCAACCTTTTCAACTCCTTTCTATTACCCTACCGCTTCTTGTTCTCAACTTCATGTAACCTCTTAAAATACCCATTGGGTTCACTTAGTGCTTTCATTATGAACATGGGTATAGGGTCCTTTGTTGGGGGCATGGATAGCCTCTCGGGGGCGGAAGAAACTGATTTCCCAGTTCCCAGCAGCTCTTTGTGAACTGCTAATAGCTCTTCAGTTAGAAGCAGGACTACCCGTTGGAAAAATGCCCAAACTACTTGAAGAACTAGTGAAAAATAGATGGTCTTGCTTTAGAATGTTCTCATGTTTAGATATCCCTTCTTGATACTGGGGATACTGGGCAGAGCTCAAGCATAAATTCAGAAGTGGTTGTTCATGGAGTTGGAGATAGACATGTGGTATTAGTGTATGCTGAGGTCCAATGTTTGAATCTTAAGCTCCTAGTGTTTCCTCTAGGGCAAGACTGACCTGTAATAGAAAGGACTTCTACAGGGAAGTAGTTTGGTGTATGTTGAGGTCCAATGTTTGAATCTTTTTTTTTTTTTTTTTCCCGAGACAGGGTTTCTCTGTGTAGCCCTAGCTGTCCTGGAACTCACTCTGTAGACCAGGCTGGCCTCGAACTCAGAAATCCGCCTGTCTCTGCCTCCCAAGTGCTGGGATTAAAGGTGTGCGCCACCACTGCCTGGCCAATGTTTGAATCTTAAGCTCCTAGTGTTTCCTCTAGGGTAAGACTGACCTGTAATAGAAAGGACTTCTACAGGGAAGTAGTTTGGAGTTTTAAGGTCTTTTGGTCAGGAACTGAAATCAAGGACTTAGAATTTACACTATCGCACATGGCTCCCTACGACAGACAAAAATGCTAGGAGCATAGACCGTATTTACTTTTAACTGATAAAGGAAACAATGGTACTTAATGTTCTTTTCAGCATCCCTGAAAAACTATTATGTCCACTCCTTATTTCTTAGAGGACTTAAGTTTATATGAATCCAGAAAGAAGTTCTCAAAACACTTCATGTTTAAAAAGTTTTATTACTAACTTTATTCCATGCTACGAGCTAAAGATTTAAGACATTATTATTTGAGTCAACACAGTGCCTTACTAATTTGTGGAAGTTAAAGATAAACTTGTCTCTGGGTTTCCTCACAATTTTACTTCTTTTCTCTATTTTATTTACATTTGGTAGCTCTTTGTAATATGGTTGTAAATAGTAACCAGCTGCACAGAAACAAAAGTATAACTGATCACAAGCATTGTGGAGCTAAGGATTGGAAGCACAATATTTATAAGAAGCAAAATATGTAATACTGCTTCCTGTAAGTTTTATATAACCAATTGATTCTGACAGAATGCTTTCATTAATCTTTGCTAAATTCCTTAATTCACAGCAGTCAGCTCATACAATTTTAATTTTTTATTATTTGCACCTTCACAGATATATCTCTGTCTTTCTGCTTTGTTTTTATTGTTTATTTTTTTTAATTATTGGATATTTATTTACATTTCAGATGTTTCCCTTTTAGAAGTCCCCTATCCCATTTCCTCCTCCCCCTGACTCTATGAGGGTATTCCCTCACCCATCCACCCACTCCTGTCTTCCCTCCCTAGCATTCCCCTACACTGGGGCATCTAACACCCTCAGACCCAAGAGCCTCTCTTCCCACTCATGGCCAACAAGGCTCTCTCTACATCTCTGTCTTAATCATCATTTATAGCAAAAAGAACCTTCCCTGATTAGATATACTAATCCCTGAAAGATATACTAATCCATTGTTTATAAATGAATCATGATGAGTTAGTTTAATACTATACTGGTTCTTCACTAGGTTCTTTTCTAAGACCTAGGAGATGCCTGGCCATATGCTCTCAATAATGGTGCCAGGAATGGATTTCATCTAGGGAAGCAGGCCTTACATCTAATCAGTTATGTTGTGGTTACTCACATAACATCTGTTGCCACTACTGCATGTATTGTCAGGCCAGTTATCATCGTGGCTTGCAGGAGTCACCGCTGGATAAGACTGATAATTACTTTTCTGCTCTGGTAGCATGAATAGTGCATTTTTTTAGAACTGTAAAAGCTAGCTGGAAGGGATGAGGCGTCAAGGTGAGTATCAGTTTGATCTTTCCATGGTCTATAACTCCAGTTTGTGCTGTCTGCAGGGAAAGGTTCTTACCATCAAGTTCTGGAGGATAACCAAGAGCACTGATAATATTACTATTATCTGAGGGCCTTGGGGACCTCATTGGGTAACATTTCCAAGAGTAGTAACCCATACATGGCACTAGGTTTTTTATTTGTAAGCATATGGTGTCTAATAATTTCACTATTGCTCTGTTACAGGGTAATTCCACTTAAAGTTATTATATTTGTGTATGTATGTATTTTAAGAAGTAGTAGGTTTCATATGACTTTACTAAAATACCTTTAGTTTTATTCTTCATTCCCACATTCCCTCCGCTACCTGGTTCTTCCACTCCTCAACCTATTTATTCTTTTCTGTCCATTATTCCTCTCTAGTCTTTTATGCTCCAGTGCTCTATCTTCCCTTGCTTTAAATCTTCTCAACCCTAAATGGAACTTCTGTACACTGTTTCCTCTGAAAACTCAAGAATTACAGTGGAAGAGAGGGAATAAAAGACTTTATGAGACAGAGGTGTAGATAACTAAAAGAAAACCTTTCCAGACACAGTAGGACAGGGCACATATGAACTCATGGTGGGTATGGCTACGTTCACAAAACCTATGCAAGATCAAGCCAGACCACATCCCAGCATGGGGAGGATGGAGGTGGGCATGAAGCCCCCCTCCTAGCCAAGGAGTTATTGGCAATTGCCCAGAAAGGGAGAGTCAGTCTTCTTAGAGGTGTAACCTCTGCTAGGGCAACTACACCCCAACAAAAGGCCACAAATCTAAGACTGTACGGCCGATATAAACTGTACTTGATGGGTTTAAAAAGACAACAAAAAGGGGACACGAATTTTGGTGTGTGAGGAAAAGAGGAAGAGTTGAGCGGTGTTAGAGAGGAGATGAATGTCGCCAAACAGCTTCGTAGGAAATTCTCAAAGAATTAATAGAAAATGAAAAAAATTTCACTTTTAACATTTTTTACTAATAATTCTATCCAGCAATTGGCTTATAAGTTTCTTGAAATTTGAACAATCTGCTTTCATGAGCGGACACAGGCCTTTCAAGTCAGGGACATGAAGTGCTAAAAATAATTAGCAAGAAGAATTATGTCCCTAAATTTCCTTTTTCTTCAGTGTTCTACGCAGACTGTGGCTTTCCTTTCTTCTATTTTAAAGAGCATCCAATATTAGTCCTGGGTGGGGAGAATAACTTCCAATGTACAAAAATAACAAGCTGAAGACCTAGTCAGGGACAGACTCTGCTCCCACAGTCAATACTTTCCTGCTGTTTTATGGAAAAGGTTATTCGCTCAGGATCCATTTCCTGTTTTCCTGGATGCTCTGCCTTTTCCCATGGCAGCAGGAGCAGCTGTGCAGTCAGCTCCCTTGCTATGACTAGGAAAGTCACAAATCAATAGGAGAAAAGGGCAAGTGAACGTCTCTGTGCTTGCTCTTATCTCTCTCTACCCAGTTGCAGACTTCAAGGAGCTTTGCAATTAATAGGTTTGTTTTAAAAAGCAGACATATATAATTGGGGGTGGGGGGTTGAATTTTAGAACAAGAGATTAGGTGACATAGGAGTACTGACCCAAATTTAAAGGCATCTGCCAAAATGCTGTCTCATCTCACAAGCTTCAGGCTCTCTGTTCAGGCTCTAGTTGTCACTAGCCAGCAGTCCTTTGTGAGCATTTGCTCCCAAAGTGCAGTTAGATCACATGCAGGCATCTGCAAACTGCCAGGGTGTGCTCCACATCTCTCTGTTCTCAGCATCTCTGCTGACTCACTTGCCTGAAGTATGAATTATTATTGTTAATTTTGTATTGATCAAACTCAAAATACCACCTTTTAATTCAAAATGCTAATTGTTTTCTCTGATCCTTTCCCCCTTGGTTTATAATTTCCTTAACGTGTTTTATAATAGGGTTTCTATTCAATTTTAAAAGAGGATTCTACAAATGTTCTTGACCAAAAGACCCAGAAGTGATCACAATTTAAAATCAGGATGCTAGAAATAACATTACAGCCATTGCTACTGCTGAGAGCTATTATAATTCTTTGCCAATTCTCTTGTAAACATATATCCAGAGAAAGACTTATTTCCTCAAACTATGTACAGAAAATGTGTACAAAAATGATAGTTATTGAATAATTTAATTAAAAAATTTAAAGCAATGCTTCAGTGTGAGTTTCGTACGTTCTATCCGCAAATCCCCAGGGTCTTCTAACTGGAATGTGTAACTGATGAGCTAATAATAGCCCAATTATGATTGTTCTGTAAATCCTGAAAACAAACAGTTCAGTGTAACTCATGGGATGGCTGTACAAAAGCGATTCATTAGAGCAGATTCAAATGCTGGCAGAATGGAAGCTGGTAAGGAAGTTATGAAGCAAAATCCAAATGCACACAGTATTATTGGCTTAGACATGCATATAAAGCGCTTGTGTGTGTAAGTAGATATCTAATGGGAAATATGAAAGCTTATTAATATGAATAAAATTAAAGAATATAGAGCAGAGAGCTATTAGTCTCCTGCTCTTAAAATTATGTTAAGAACCATTCACACACAGTCATGCTGAAGACAAACTTGGTAACAGAAGGCTTTGGGAGGCTGCTACAGAGCTTAATCACTCTTCTTCATCATCTATGGCATTCTTCTGTGCAAAATCTGCAAGATGTTTTGACCATGAAGGAGCTGACTTCATGGCTCATAGAAAAGGAACCTTAACTCTAGGGAGGTATGGGCAATGGCTGGCAAAAGGAAGAGCTTATTCTCTGGCATAGGAAACTTCACATCTGCCTCCTGTTGGCTTTTTAAAAGGCTGTGCTTTTATTATCGTTAACTTACACAGGAATATGAAAGAATGTTTTTGAAAGCAGGAAGTAATTTTAAACAACACCAAACATTCTTAGGATTTATGAGTCAGATACACAACTTCACCAACACTATTTATTCTATCGTCTTACTACCAAGATGATCTAGAAGCCAGACTCTTTAGTCTCTGGACACTAAGTAGGCATACAATAGCATTCTCCAACCACAAAGAAGGGGTTCTAAATTCCCCACTGGATGCCAGAAAGTACTGAGAATACCAAAGTACTTACAACTATACACAGACATAGACATGTGTGTGTGTGTGTGTGTGTGTGTGTGTGTTGTATTTAAATTTTTACCATAGATCCTAGCAAGTTCAGCATATGATCTTCTTTTCCTTCACTTAAAGGAAGCATGTCTGAATTGCCAGCGCCACTCCACTCATATTTTGGGGCCGTTACTAAGGAAAGTAATGATTATTTGAACATGGATGATGCAGTATTCCTACAACCAATCTAAAAATGGAGATGCTAGCAAGTGACATTAATGGTGGCAACAATGTAAATACAGAGACAAAGGGATGGTGTGGGTCCTAGGCAGGACAAAGATGGACGGTATGAAATTTCATTACAAGGTTTAGGAGAATCTATAATTTAAGGTATATACTATGTCTGGAGCTCTCCAGTTCATTCTGATAATGGTAACTGATTCTATGGAACAGATTAGTGCAGGTGAGGAAGGATGCCTATATTCTGATGCTCGGAACTCTATCGGTATCTCCTCTGCTTTGTAAAACCAGAAAATGAGAGATATGGGTAGATACAAAGTCTGAGGTGGCTCGTCCTGAGTGACACTGTTTCTTCTCAAGAAGGACTATTTCTGGGTGAGTTTGGCTTTCACTTGCTTGGCTATACTAATTTTGAGTCTACTCTCACATGGGTCCTTTCCCAGTGGACCCTCCTCTTCACACCTGCTCACAGACTATCTTAAGCTCTTCAGATAACAACCAAACCGAAGGCTCAGCTGTGTCCACAATATTAACCATGGTACTCGAGTGCTGCCCATATCAGCCTCCATATCTCTTAGGGAGAGCTGGTCCCAACCCCACTGTCTGGATAGGCCTGGCTCATTTAAGGTGATGTCATTCATGTCAGGTGTTAGGCCAATGTCTTACCCAATGTGAGACATGGAGATAGCTTCAATGAGTTTTCTTCCTCCTACAGAGTAATTAGAAGAGACAGTCTTCTTTGTCTGAAGCATTTGGTGTCTAGATGTGATCCATGAAGGAACACAGAGGTCTCTTGCTTGAGGCCTAAGAAGGAAATCACACCTGGACCTCTGGTGACTAGTTTGGGCCCATTTCCGTCACCCCTGTTCTCTGAAATAACGTTCCCTCAATGGAGACAGCAGCCCATGAAGACAGGCTTCATTTACTTGTCACCAGAATTAGTTATCTATTGCTATCAAACAAACTGCACCAATACACACACGCTTAAAGCAATGGCATGTCTTATTTCACAGTTTTTCAGCAGGCTTGGAAACTAGGCATACTTAGCCACATGATTGTGTTATATGTCACCCACAAGATGCAGTCAAGGGATCCATCATGGGTGGGCTCTACTGGTGAGAGGTCTTCTACATTAACTCACTGGGCTGCTGGAAGGAGCTAATCTTGTGCTCAGTAGATATAGGGCTTTATTCCATTACCACAGTGTCTCATGAAAGCAGCTCACCTATGACATCCAGGTATCTCCAGAAGAATGGAGTAAAAGGTGTGTCTAAGCTTAAAGCCACAGCCAACCTCTATGCTCTTCTTGGAAGTGACAAGGGTCTCATGACTACTTTGTCATATTTTCTTTATTAGGAATCATGGGGGCATGCAAAGGAAATTAATAAGGAGGCCATTGTTGGGAACTATTCTAGAGGTATTCGCCACATTTGAAGGACTAGATCCAACAAAAGAATAAAGAAGCAAGCAGAAAATGGTATATTGAGCTCCACTGAGATTTTCAATCTTTCTTAGGTAAAATGGCCACAGGTCTTTGACAGAATGTTGGCTCACTGAGGATATCCTAAGGTACAGTTAGAATGATGTTGCTGAATTCTCTCTAGCTTCAAGCAGATCTCAGTATAACAAAGCTGAATGGAAGAGTGATTTCTATTATATCAAGCACCAAGTTTAAAGATGAACAAAAACATAACTAAGACAACAGCCTTCAACTACCTTAGGTATATACCTAGTATCTGTAATACAGGACAAATGAAGGGTAAGCTCATAGAGATGACTAGAAAAATTCAAGCTAAAAAGATGAAAGGCTTGTTCATAAACAGCAGGGTGTACACAGGTAATGCAGCCTGCTTGACAAGCTGGAGTGTACAGAGTTCATATTAACCTGTATCTAGGCTGGAAACATCTAATTTGGGCTTGAGAACAGGCAGTTACAGGTGGACTCTTAAAGCAAATCTCACACATGTATGTATGAAAGTATGGCTACTTTCTCTGTCTTCTGAGCCCTTATTCCAAAATATGTTCAAAAATCCCAAATCTGTACAAGAGTATACACGTATATCCTGTCTTTCTGTTACCCCCATTATAGGTTAAGTGTGGTTTTGTGGCCATGGATCAAGTACTTATAAAAGCTAGGGAGGGAATGGTTGAAACAGAAAGGTAGGGTGGGAGCTATCGAAACACAGTGCAGAGTCCTGAGAACCCACTCTGTGCCTTCTCACATCTGTGTACAAATCCATCCCCCTTCAAACTTAGGGCGGTTAGTTGAGCTTACTGTTTCCAAGAAAGACTAACAACTGTGTGGTAAATACATCTGTTATACAAATCACAACGGGTATGCAAAAGTCAAAGTGTCCCATAGAGGATTTCATCTCAGTGTGAGAAAAGAGTATGTAGTGGACAAAACAAGACAGAGGGCGGAGGTCCTGTAGTAAGACATTTCACTACATTACTGAAGGCATTCAGGCTTAATTCCCTCCGACAGCAGAGCTGAGGTGGAGTCTAGATGAGATCTCTTGTGTGAGATTCCTGGTAGACCCTCACATGGCCCTCGAGAGACTCAAGACCCCATGGAGGGCATGGGAATTCCTTTATAAGGAATGAAGTTTTAACAATGAAAGCAGGAGGAGATACATAAGAGCTTGGAGCTAGCATGAAAATATCTCTACTGAGAATTCATGTCGCCTCAAGCAGCCAAAAGTCTGATTAGGAGAGTTGACAAAAAGCATATGCTAGCTTATATGCCCACCACTTTTGCCTTTCCTGAGACAAGGTTCGAGGAGTAACTAGATTTCTGTATTATGGAAAGAAATGTAAGAACATAAAGATTTCATTTTTTCTAACTATTTTTTAAATCCTGAGTTTAAAAAGGCCAGTTGCCTTTTTAAAAGGCAAAGTCTGCCTGATTGGGCAGGTGATCCATTTTCAATGTTATAAGCAACAGACAGGCCAGTTGTGCTAATTAGGCAACATAACAGCTCTGCACTGAATCCTTGAGATTCTGGTGCACACACAGGAGAGAGGAGTAGCCTCAGATATATCCAAGGGGCTGGACTGGATTGTAGGGGCCAAGGGGGACCGAACAAAATGGCATTTGCTGACTCATCTAATGGCTTCTGGGGCCTCTGCCTAGGCTTACTTGAGTACACGTGTCCCTGTGGGTAGGGGAGAATGGAGGGAAAGTGATTTATGACGTAGAAGGCTAAGAAGTGCCACACCCAGAGAAGTAAACTCAAAGACAGATGGCAGTTACCATAGGATGAGAAACTGAGCCACAAGGCAAGAAGTAATCAAGTCTTATAACTGTGGCTGCTTTACTCTATACCCTTCAGACTTCTTAAGAATTCTCAGGGCAGGCTGAGATACGCCTATGTGCCCAGCCTGCCCACTGGGTATAAAAAATATAGGGTCTGCAGAAAGGCAAGTTGGGGAGATGGTTCAGGCCTTTATCCTTTGAAGACCATGATACTGCAGATCTTGTAGGTATCCTCTCTTCACAACTTGCCCCCACAGGGAGGCGATGCTGTGAGTGAGGATAATAGTCATAGAGTGGGTCTCTGAAATCACCATGTGCCTTGGTGTGAGGGGGCTGAAATGTCCCTCTCTTCAGAGATGCCATGATGGTTTGAGACGCAAAGCTAACGTTCTATTGACAGATATCTAGTTGATTCTTCTTTAAAGATTTATTTGATTTTATTTTCATGTGTATTAGTAGTTTCCTGCATGTATATCTGTGCACCATGTGTATGCCTGGTGCCTATGGGGGTCAGAGAAAGCATCGGATGGTTGTGAGCCATGATATAGATGCTGGAGACTGAACCTAGGTCCTCTGCAAGAGCAACCATTGCTTTTAACCACTGAGCCATCTCTCCAGCAATTTTCATTGATTCTTAAGTATCAAATACCTTATAACAAGTCATTTGCATGAAGGAACATACTCAATATAAAGGGCATAAAAATAATTGAAAGGAATAAGAACTATTTGTAGTAAACAGTATGTTGAATCACCATTATTTGGCCCAAAGAAAGGAGAGAAGATAATGGGAAGGTAATTATCATTTTCAAAAACAGAAAAAGGTAACTGCAATGGTGGAAAACCACAAACTTCCTACAATGCACAATTATACAGATGTTGGTAACTGGGCTACCTCAGTGTGACACTGCACCATTAGAATCCATGGTCTATGAAGAAGCCTGCTTTGTAAGAAGCACTGTCACAGGCCTGACATGAGGCGATGCCTTCTAAACATGTATGGCTTATCTATTTCAAAGTAGGAATACTATACGTATTTATTAATATCCAAAAACAATCCCAAGAGACTTTGAGGGAAGACAGGGCTTGGTGAAAAACAAATGCAAAGCAGAATACTAGTTCTAGCTGTGGCTAGATTAAAACTGTTTCTTCTTTGGCTTGCCTTGGTTGCTTGACCATAGCGAAGCAATCCAATGCCTAGCCACCGGCCATGAGGTTCAAAGCTGACTTATAAATGACGTCCTCCCGGTTCTTGGCTACCAACTGCCCTGATATGCATCCATATCCGTCATCAGCAGACTGGCAAAGTTTGTTCCACCAGAGGCTGTTGCTATCTGTACACATTCTTAAGAAATTCCCACTCCTAAGAGCAAAAGCTCCTCACTGACTATATACCCACGAGCACAACTTCAGCTAAAGTCTAACGGCAGTAGGAACCACTGACTGACTACATCATTCTTCAGGCTACTGTGTGAGACTCACAGTACACTCTGTGAAGCTAGATGCATTGCATTGAGCATTTGGAAAGGAAAGGTACAGATGTCCAACAGCAAGAAGGGACTGTCTGAACACAGATTTATACCAGTAGAGACCAGAAAGACAGATGGTCAACACATAGCTGGAATGGAAACAAGAGGCACGTACGTTTGGGTCTCAGCTCTGAGGTCTTGGAACCAGCGCCTTCCCCAGGAAAGGTAACAGGCTCTGTCACATCTGTGTCAGGAGGAGGGTAGGGTGGGGGTGGGGGGAGCACTAACTGGGGTGGGCCCCGAGCTGTGCCTCTGGGAGGCTTTTGTGGCACCTGACGTCCAACACCTATGTGGGAAGGATTCAAAGGTTAAGCCAAAGGACGTCCTATCTTTTAACCAAGGATATATACTGTTATTGCTCATCAGACACAAAACCAGTCACACTAAACACCATACCCCACACCACTCTGCACCAAACCAGCCATACTAATACCAAATCCAACAACAAAGTATATGTATACAGAATCAAATTTTACATCCAAAAGTAGTCACGCCCAATACCAAATCCAATGCTAAACAAATCACACCTAATACCAAATCAAATACCACAGCAGCCACTTTCAATTTCAAATCCAGCCTCAGTCTGCACCAAGCCAGCCATACCCAGTGTCAAATTCCAGTTCCCTCTCCCTTAGACCAGCCACACCCAATATCAAAGCCATTCACCCAACAGTAACCACAAGACCTTGTCTACCAGCTCCTGCCCTCAAAGGGCAACATTATTCTTAGAAAGAAAGGGATTCTGGCTTTTCTTGTCCCCACAAACAAGTTTTGGACCAGGTTGGAAGAAGCATGGCCTACTGCCACCATCTACATCTTTTCTTTGCAATATCTCTCAATGAAGGGAGGCTAGTATAGTTTTCAGCTTTAGACACACATCTCACATCTCTGTTGGCATCTATGGGTACCAGCTGATCTCATGTCCAGCATGGGCCCAGGTTCAGGGAATATGAAGCTTTGGTCCATCTTGGACTGGAAATGGGGTGCTGGGTTTGTAAGCTGACTTAACAGATATACATGATACTTAAAGGAAGTACTTCCAAAACGTTTTCCACAATTTCTCCCTTAAAACTGAATTGTTTGTTCATAGAAAGGAGCAGAGCTTGGAGGGAGGAAAGGGCTCACACCATGAAATAAAATGGAACAGCCCAAATGAACTGTTCATTGTGTTTTCCATTCTTTTAAAAAATGCTTTTTTAAACGAACATTCTTATCCTATTTATTTGTTACTTATTTATTTAGTGTATTGTGTTTACACACACGAGTATGGGTCTGGGCATTACTGGCATGTGGATGTCAGAGGATAACCTGGGGAAGTTCTCCCCACAGGTTCCCAGGATCAAACTCAGGTATGATGAGGCTTGCTGGCGGAAGCCTTTATCTCTGAGCCATCTCTCCACCACTTGTTTTTCATTCTGACATTAGATTCCTCTGGGAAATGGGAAGAACTGATATAAAACACAGGTTGTTACTTTTTAGGATAATTGATTCTCAGGATAAGAAATGCCAGGCGTTATAAGTTAAGTACTAAACCAAAGAATGCTGACGAACAACCAACTCACCCTTATTAACATTTCAGAACTTGACAATGCAAACACTCATGTTTGGGAATATTGTCCCCATGGGGCCAAAGACTCTTTGTCAATGGAGAAACAACAGGCTGTCTGACCCCATGAATGGGCATGGTTGCCTCATGGCTTCAGCCAGGGCTTTGATGGAACTCTGACCCAGAGAATCCAATGCTGCAAAGTTCTAATCCCGTCTCTGCAAGGACTGGTTTATTCCTATTCCAGTGAAATGGTGGATACTACAAGATTTAAAAATAAAAAACCAGCCTCCTGAAGCTCATGCAGCACACAAGGGTAGGGTATAATGATCTCACAGGTTACACCTTGCTAACAGGTGTCAAGATTCCATCCTGGTTCTTTTGAGTTTTCTTCCTCTCGACACTGGGACTTTGCTAGCTGTATCAGCGGTGGATAAACGGGGACTATTCAAATAGGAACTCACAGGTTGGCATCTAAATGCTCAGCACCAGAGGTGTTTTGGATTGCAGATCTTTCTAATTGTAGGACATTTACATATACATGATGAGGTATCTTGGTGATGGAACTCAAGTCTAAATATAAAATTCATTTATAATTCATATATACCTTATATACAGAATCTGAAGGTAATTTTATGTAATTTTAAAATAATTTTGTTCATGAAACCAAGCTCCACAGTATAGGTTTGTAGTATCATGATGGTGTTCAAACGGTTTTGGATTCTGAAGCATTTCAGATTTCAGACACTCAGGTTAGGAAGGCACAAATTCTGTATACCATGAGAGGTCTAAGATGTCTTTCACATGACAAACACCTTTTTAAACAGCCTCTACAGACATTCTCCAGTCAGCAACACATGTCGCAGCAGCCACTCACATGAGCCTCACTTGTCACTTTCTCCTGGGGTTCTTCTGGATTCTTTAACTACAATCTGCTCTCCCCACTATCTTCATGTCCTCCACGCCTTCCTCAGTGCAAATAGATATTAAGGCAATTCAGAGCTAGTCATTTCCAGACTTTCTTTAGCATACTTGTTTTCTGGTTAATGTCATTAACAAGAACTCCACTGCCACGGTTAACAAGAGTGTGTTAAAGCAGGCATCCCAGAGACATGCACAGAGCAGGCCACATTCACTCACCCACTGTGCTCTTCCTGTTCTCTTCCTTATCTTCCTTGCGGTTGGGGACCACAGGACTCGGTGGTGGCGGCTGCGGTGGAGGAGGAGCTGGTGCCCGCCTCTTCTTCTTCTGAAGATCAGCCTGTGAGCTGAGGGAGGCCTAGGAAGCACAATAAAGGTCAGCAAGGATTAGCTGGTCTGTAAAAGGATTAGTTGGTCTGTATGAGGCAAAACACACATGGAATGCATGCCCCTCAGAAGCAGGCTCTGGGTGGCAAGGCCATAAAAGGAGAGCTGTCACACTGCCTGTCCAATTATGCTCCTCTCAAGCAGCTGTGGTCTTTGATGCTTTGGTGTAGACCTGAAATGGCAATGATACTTCCAAATTCCCTAGCTCCCTATTTTGTGCAAGAAGTGCCCATTTTCTAGGCATTTTTGGAGACTTGCAGACTTCTCTAGCATATGAATGAAAAAATGAACTTTGTCCTTACTAAAGTACAAAGAGATAACTTATTCATTCTGAAATAGGAGAGGTCTGTCTCTGTATAGATGGAAGCTCAGGTCCCATTCTGCCTCTTCATGTAGACATCCCAGAACAATCACGAGCAGCACAAGCTACATTATGCTTCCTGTGCATATAGATCCACAGTGAAGCATCTCTATTTGGAGCCTTTAGACCAAGATTTGTGATATCAGTCTCCCATCTGGAACAGATATCCAGTAGTGCCTCAGAGAAGATGACAATGGAAGTCTAATAGTACCAGAAGCCTGGGCAGGTGTCCCTGTTGAAAGTAAAATCTGCTTTTGTCTATGACCCAATGATTGCAGGTCTTCTGCTCCAAAAGATAGAGACTTAATTCTTACACACACAAGGAGAGGGTTGATTTTTTTCTTCTCCAGTTTGTCTCCAAAATTGCAACCTGAGACTTCAATCATCATCCTCTATCTGCCCCTCAGTAGTTCATCCTCACCAACAGGGTTGTTTTCTGTTACCTCAAGGCAGCAACTATGGCCCCAAGTCCTTAAACAGAACACGAGAAGTTCTTACGTTTTGCAATGCCCAGCCCTGAAGAAGCAGCTCGACAGAGTTCTCCTGCATCCCGCCTGAGGAGCTGACTTGGTACCTAACTCACTCTTTATAGCTGAACTTCCAGGAAATTGACTTTTTCCTACTCTGTAGATTTCCTGTTTATGGAACAAGCTGTACGTGAAGATTTCTGAGACTTTGAACTTAAAAACGTTTGGATCTTAAAATGTCTTTATCTTATTACACTGTACGTGGGTACGGAGGAAAAGTAAACAATTACAAGATACTGGAAACATTCAGACATGCCTACTTCCACTCTGCCCCTGTGCCCATGGGATACCAACACCAATGTGGTGCCGTCTTCAGCATCGTTTGCTTCCCTGCTGAGACCTGTGGTGTCCTCTCCTGTGTGTCCAGATTGTGGCAGAGCACGCTCTTTTCTGAGGCATTTATATTCCTGCAGTCTGCAGAATGTTCTAGTTCTACCTTTTGGCTTTGTCTTACTTTTATTTTTTTTCTGTTTTTCCTCTCTGAAAATGGAGGAAATCAGTCAAACACAAAAGATTGTGAACCAATTATCCATTTTTTTCCTCTAGTGTTCTGCCTCTTTCTTGGAAATTTCCATTATTTGACTGCCCTTCTCTCTTGAGTGTTAAAGTATGCTGCAGCATATTTAATATCCAAGATTTCTACTTATTTTAAGGTCAGCAATATGGTCTTCTTTCTTGGGTACATTTTCCTCTCATTTTCTTCTTGGTAGCATTATAATAGTTTTATTTTCATAAGTTTTAACTTTACGTGTTGTGTTTTCCTATAAGTCTCGCTCCCTCTATCTCTACTCTCCTATCGATCTCTGACAATCTCACTTTAACCTGTCTTCAAATACTTGTGCTTTTTGGATGACCGCTTATATTGTTTTGGAGCAGAGAGTCTATTCACACACTTACAAGATTCCCTGAGGCAGCTGGGCAGAAATCTAGTTAGCTGACAGGAAAGAGCTCCACATATCCATTTCTGCAGATGTCTCTTCTAAGTCTGCCCTCCCCACACAGAAGGGTTCTCAGCTCTCCTCCCTAAAGGTGAGCTTTCAGGGTGCAGAGTGGAACAGGAGGAGAAGACTTCAAGCCCCCCTTCCCGAAGTATATGGAACACACTATGTGTTTGGTGTTGCCTTGTCTGATGTCTGAAGTCACCTGATTGCAGTTGGGAGCATGGATGCCTGGGAGAAAGAGTCACATGGTTTTCCTGCTCAGACATGCAACAGTCAGACATCAGCTTATTCTATACTCTGGGGTGCAGTGGAGTTTGCCCCAGATTCAGGAGCCTAGAGGGGTTCTGGGCCTGTATGATGCCTGTCATATCCCTAGGAGTCAATATTTACTTGTCCCCACTTTGCCAGGCATTTATCATAGTACCTTTTGAAAACCATCATTATTTAAAATTATTTAAAAATATATTTTTAAAACAATTCTTCCCTTTTATGGAGATTCAAATGGAGAGACATTAATTTGCTTTACAAACCATATTGTCCTATTTACTGAAGTCTAATTGATAAGAAAGCATTGGATATATATGAGGAGCTGAAAATGATGGTTTGCTATAGGTATATAAAACAATCATAAGCTACTTACTCTATACTCACATGCTTACTGTTACTGCTCTGTTCATATTCTCTTTCCCCTCCCCCACCCTCTTATGCTGTGTGTAAATCTGCAAGCATTTCCTTAAGCTACTGTTACTCAGTCGGACAGATGAGGCATCCAGATCTAAGGCCTCTTGCCTTTAGTTGAATATTAAGAATATGTTTTGAATATACAATATTATAATATACAATATTATATAATATTAAGAATATGTTTTGAACAAACTACGTTTTCTAGAAGACTCTCACGTTGCTTTCCTCAACATTTACCTTTTCCTTTCCTCTTCAGAATTTATTAAGCCTGTTTATTTTAGCTTCTTGAGTAAAGATGTGAAATTCACAGTGAAGACAACAGAGTCCGAAATCATGTATCCCAATTTAAAAATCCTTTGCAACAGTAAGACAGAGGGATATGAAGCCCTGGTCCTTGTTCTACAGAAGCAGTGACTTAACATCCACCTGCAGCCCACAGAGTTTTAATGAGAACTCTCATTAGTGGTCAGCTAGGAAGTACGGTACCCAGACCACTCAAGCAAGAGCAGCCACATGGGCATGAACAAGAAAGCCAATTCATGTCAAGTACCACAGCCCTTCCCCAAGGTCAGCACAGCTCAGATCTCCCTTGGGAGGAAGGAGAAGGAATCATAAAGACACTTTCCAGATTTTAAGAAGGGTTGCCTAGTCAGGGACTGGATCAGTCCGGAGTGACAGAAGAGTTCTTAGGAAGTTGATGTCTTTGGATGTGAGTAGATGGCAGGAACTGAGGAAAGAAGAATTTAAATGCTGGTTGATCCAGGGCTCAGAGACATGGCATTGCCACTAACCGAGGCTACCACAGTATGATACAATCAGAAGTAAGTACCAGCTTACGGATTATTTAAGGGGGGGGGCATTACAAGATTGGGAAGGAAACACAGTGTCTTTCTGTATAGGCTTAAATGATTGAATGGTTTTGGTCACATTTGACTGTGAGTGAGGAGTAACACAGTTCTGATACCTGTTACCCAGACCAAGGGAGATTAGAGACTGGTTGTAATGTCAGAGATTTGCAGTACCACAGACAAACAGCAGAGGGAGGAAGAAATTATATACTACTTGAAAAATCAAAAGTACTGTATCTGTCTGGGAACAACCACATGAGACCATATAAGATACAAACACAGGCAACATTTGAGCTGCCCCAAGATCTGCAGATGGACTTACTACCCTGATGCATCCATAAAATGCTATGCTCTCAGGTCTGGGAAAATGAGTGGGGTTTTGTTGGTGGTGGTTGTTAGTTGTTTTGTTTTTCTCTTTTCATATGTACAGTTTATATTTTATTTTATATTGCATTTTATTATAAAAAGTATGTAAAAAGCCAGAAAACTGTGTCCTGAGAAAAGCAGCAAGTTAAATCTAGAGACAATAATCTAAAGAGATGGAGACTGATGACTTGTAAAATGAAAAGCAATTATCTTGGTAGAGTATGATGAATTATTAGAAGACAGACGGACAAATGAGCAAGCAACATGAGGAAAACTATGTGAGCAAGTTAAAGATCAACACAAAGACAAAATCCAGAAGAGAGAGAGAAAGTGCTGGGACTGGAGAACCCAGCCAAGCTGGGAAGTCACTTAAGGGTTTACCCAGCAAACCTAACCAAAGAGAACAAGATTCTGCAAACATACAGACATGTTACTAGAAATTACTGAGTCAGGGGACTTCCTAAGAAAAAGTGAAGTTGAGTACTCTAGGACACTACACGGCAGGCAGGGAGGGACATACACATTACAGAACTGCCAGAAAAAGAAGACAGGGAAGGGGTAGGTAGCTGGTTATCCGGAGAAATAACAATCAAAATCGCACTACATAAAACTTCAGGTAGATCAGAGGATTCCAACAGAAATGAACCCAAAGTAAAGTAGACGAAAGACACCCTGTGAGGTAACCATACGAAGGCAAAGCCAGAGAGTATCGAGAAGGGACTGCTAAATGCTGCACACAAGCAGATCATGAGCCGAGGGCTTGCTTCTCAGAAGAGCCTTTGTAGACCAGAAGTGGTGGGAAGGTTACATCTGAAGCTGTGGGGGGAAAACAGAATGGCAATCAAGAATCCACTGACAAAACCATCTACTAAAACTAGAGATCTAAAACAATAGCTGCCCAGACGAAGATGACAGAGCTCTCTGTATAGTATGTTCAAATAGTTTTCATAATTTCAGGTATTACTTCAAGGTCTTTAAATCCACCTTTAGCTAATTTTGTGCATGGGCTGAGATAAAGGTCCAGTTTCATTCTTCTACACATGAATGTCCAGTTTCCAGAGCCCAAATTAATTGAAGAAACTCTTACTGGGCTCACTTGCCGAAAGTCGGGTGACTGTAAACCGGTGCATGCATTTCTGACTTCCTGTCCAGCCTCATTCACCACTCTATTTGATGTAATATGTCTGTTGCTGCTTTGATTAAAATAGTTTTATAACACACTACCCTGTACTTTGAAATCATGGAGTGTGCTGTCTTCAGTTGTTTGTCTGTTTCTTTTTTCTTTCTTGTTTTCCCCCCATCATGGGGCATGGTTTATTTGGGCTCTTTTTTAGTTCTTTGTGAATCATAGGATTGCTTCTTTTGTCTCTGTGAAAAACAACTTTAGAATTTTGATTATATTGAATCTTCAGATTTCTCTGGGTGTTATGTATATTAATAACACTAATACTTTCAGTATCTAAACAATGAATTCGTTTTTATGGCCAATGTTTTAATTTTTGATCACCTTGGTTAAGGTTACAAAAGCAAAAGAAAACAAATATAGCCAGATCAAACTAAAGGGCATCTATATAAATGAGAGGGGGGGAGGGAGAGGGAGGGAGAGGGAGAGGGAGAGAGAAGAAGAAGAACACGAGGAGAAAGAGGAGGAGAAAGAGGAGGAGACCAGAAATGCAGAAATGGGTTGGGAGAAATGCTTGAAACCATAAACCCAATCCAATACAGGGACAAAATATAAACTACATAAGGAATTCTCACAATACATTAATCTTAATTAAACAATGGCCAAAGGGTCTGAACACAGTCAAAAGAAACCAGGCACAGTGACTCATATCTGTAACCTGAGTGTTCAGCAGGCTAAAGCAGGATTGCAACAAGTCTGATGCCAAAAAGGTTACAGTGTGAACGCCTGTCCTAAACAAACAAAATCAGTTCTTGTTTTATACATCAGCAGATAGATTAAAACTGGCCAAGAAGTCAAAATATCAAGGAAACAACAATGAAAACCACAATACCTCACCACACCTATTACGATGGTGATTATTTTGAAACATGATAAAAAAACTTTGGGGAGAATATGGAAAGAAGAAATGCCACTGTGGCTGGAAGGAATCATTCCCAAGGAAGCGCATGAAAGCTCACTGAATAGGAACCTGCGGTCCAGCCCCTCCCTTTCAGGGTACATTTGCCGAGGACAGACACGTGTGAGCTGGAGGGCATTTGCTCTCTCATGTTACTCACAGGAGCCAACACACAGACGTGGTCTACATGTTTCTCCATGGAGGAACACAGACTATACATACTATGGGAGAGACAAAGGGGAGATTTTAATCAAAAGATGCCGTGTTTCAGCCAAACTGAAAGAACACATTTTCATGCTGCCTGATGGTAACCATGGTTTCTAACCCTGTGATGGTAACCATGGTTTCTAGCCCTGTGGTGGTAACCATGGTTTCTAACCCTGTGATGGTAACCATGGTTTCTAACCCAGTAATGGTAACCATGGTTTCTAACCCTGTGATGTGTGTACATTCTCAAATGACTTAAGAGAATAGATGATTAATACTTTCCATCCACAGAAAAAGACAAAGGGTTGAGGTGGAAGATATGACTAACTTAACTTTTTCTACAATGTATCAAGAATTACACTGCACCCATAAAGACACACAATTGTTGTTTATTTAAAATAAATATTTAAACCAGTAGTTCTCAACCTGTGGTTCCTGACCCCTTCAAGGATTGTATATCAGATATTTACTTTACAATCCATAAGAGTATCAATATTACAGTGATGAAGTAACGATGAAAATAATTTTATGTTGGGGGGCGGTCACTACAACACGAGGAATCGTGCTAAAGGGTCACAGCACTGGGAAGGTTGAGAACCACTGCTTTAAATGGAGGAATAAGAAAAGACTTTACCAGTTGAGAATAACCTGAGGTTACTAATTGTCACACCCCACAAGTAGACTGGGAAAAGTGATTTCTTACTTGAAATGAAAGAATATTAGCAGTAAGTTTTGAGAGTCTAATAAAGACTTATTGGGGCCATTTGTGTGATTTTTTATTTTTATTTATTTATTTTTTGTATCTGGTTATCTGGAGCTAAAGAGTCTGCTGTAAGTAACAAGAGATTGATTAACACCTTAGTTTTACTGGGACAATTGATTCTCATTAGCCAAGGCTGAGAAATCAGCTCCAATTGGGAGATCAGCATCATTAAGATCAAATCTTCTGGGAGTTTTCTCGGTGGTCCAGAGGAGCCAAGGTATCTCATGCAGCCAGCTGAACTTGGTATTAGAATGGCACAGGTGGTGCTGGTTTTGAAGGCATAAGGTCATGAGAACAGTAGAGGCTTGACACTGAGAGGCTAAGAGAGGCTGTGAGTAAAAGAGCAGCCTCTGTTTCAGTAGGTGATGAAGAGAGGTTGAGGCTTGACATCATGTAGCAGAGTCAAGTCCTTGAAGAGAGCCCTGGAGAGGCTATCGGTGACGGTACAACCCAGTTGCAGAGACTCCAGAATTTTGCAGATGGCAGTACCACGGGGCAACTTGCAAAGAACAGCAGCAGCAATGGTGGGGAGCCAGCCTGAGTCATGCTCCTGCCTTGAGTTCCAGCCCTGATGTATTGTAATGTGGAAGTGAAAATGAAATAAACCCTTTCCTTCCAAGTGTCATTTAGTCACGGTTTTATCCTGACAATAGAAATCCTAAGTAATACACTAGACAACAAGAAAGGGTTCTTTTTCGGGGCAGGGGTACATGTTAAGGGAGACGAGTAGGAAATTGCAGTTACAATGAAAGCAGACAATGGGAATACCGGGGTTGGAAGGCTGAAGAAGAAATGGATGAGGGGCTATAGACTGGGACGGGGAGGTTAACACAAGGGAAGGGTCTATGGAAAACCACACGAAAGCCTACCGCCTTGCAACCCAATTAAAATGGGCAGTTGGGAGGATAGTGAAATCCAGGTGATCAAAACGAAAGTGCGAACCTGGGGGGGGGGGGGAATCAAGTGGGGAGGGGGAGGGACAGGGTTTGGGGAAGAGGAGAAAATAGTGGATAGGTTAACCAGAAATACAGATACATGAAAAAATGCCTTATGTAAATTCCCTGGTAAGCTAATTTCAAAATATAACTTAAAAGAGATGGGAGACATGAATGGAATTACCCTGCACTGCTGGATAATACCTCTTGCAAAAGACTTAGATTAGTTAATGAAAATCACAGTGCAAGGCACGGAGTACCTACCTCTTTAGGAGATCCCAGAGGTATCCAAAGCACACACACACACACACACACACACACACACACACACATACTAGTATATATACATATATATATATAATAATAATATATATATAGTTATATACATATACATATACACACACACACACACACACACACACACACACACTACTGGTGAAGACACCACACATTGTAGCTAAAGAAAATGAAGAAATCAATCTGCAACTGATCTCAAAATATACAATGCTTGGGTCTGTAATTCTGATAAGAAAAAGCCCACATCAGGCCCTAGTGTAAAAACTGCTACTGCTATTTTGCTAAATGACCATGTTGTCAAATTGTCATGGAAATATTTATGTTTATACTAATAGATCTGGGCTGCTCTCAACCTCAACCTTGGTCAGGGAAGCTTTTTTCTGCAATGGTCTATGGACTTAGCCAAAGAACTAAGAAGAGATGAGTTAGTGCTCAGCTCTGAATGTAGCATATTTCTCAACCTACCACTTCTCTGAATCACCATCAAGGCACAGGGAATATCCAGGAAGAAGGGGCAGAAAGAATATAAGAACTGAAAGATGGGGAGCAGTGCTAGGAAATGCCAACTTCTGACTCAACAAGTCTATCATCCCCATGAGCTCACAGCAGCCATGGCCTGGTTCACAAGTCCTGCCCATGATGACATGACCAGCCCAACTAACACTTGTGAACTGATAGAGGAGTACTTTCTAGGTCTTGCTCCTTTCTGAGATGCAGTTGGCCAATTCTTCTTCTCTATTTTTTCTTTTAATGTATGGCCACTGGTAGGTTTCCCATGCTCCAGCGGATGGCCCCACGCCCATGAACATATGGTCAGCACTAATGGGACTTAGCAGGTTATCAGCAAAACAAAACATAAAGTTGGGAGCAGGCCATTTAGGGGAGAATTTATGGGGAGTTGGAGGACGGAAATAAGAAAATAAATGACAGTGTTTCACTGTATATATGAATAAATTTTTCAAAGACAGGAATACTAATATAAAATGATACAATAATTATGAAAAGTATAAGAGAGCTCCTCAAGTAATTAAAATAGAATTAGCATATAATCCATGCTTTTAATTTTGTGTATACATTGAAATATACAAATAGGATTGATGTAAGATTTCAAATAAATATGTGTATATCCATTATTGAATTGCTGCTCCAAATAGCTAAGATTCATGGGCAACCTAAATTTCTGAAGTTGATTGGGTATATTCTGAAAAGCACATTCAGCCTTAAGAAAGCATGTTATAATATAGATTAACCTCTGGAAAATTATGTGGAATATGCCAGACATAAAAACATTATGCATAATTCCATTTACATGGGACATTTAACAGCCAAAACTCTAAGTCACAAAAATTAGAATAGTGGTTGCTGGGGATAGGGAAGGGAGAGCTGAAGTGATTGTAAAGTATAGCTGTCCAAGATAGGAAGTTTGAGAGATCTGTAGAGAGTGTATATATCTCAATTTTGTATAATGTTACAAAGATTTATTTTTCTAATTTTATGTGCATGCATCTGCTTGTCTGTATGTACAACATGTTCATGAAGGTGCCTGGGAAAGCCAAAAGAGGGTGTGGGATCTCCTGGAACTGGAGTTACAGGCAGCCGTAAGCTGCCTGATGTGGGTGCTGGAAATAGGTTGTGGGTCTTCTGTAAAAGTAGCATACTCTTGCCTGCCAAGCCTCACTAATGCACACTTAAGAGTGATGAAGATCATACTTTGTGTTTTTGTTTTTATCACATTAATAATATAAAGAATCCTTATTAGATGGTGAGTGCACACTGAATACCACCAGCACATATTCAAATAAGTGAATAGCAAACCTTGCAATGTTTCAGCAAATATCAACTATAGTATGTTATTCTAAATTTTAAGGCATTTCTAGGTCTGCATGGCATTGGTGGTATGGTGAGCCAAGCACCCTGGAGCTGCAGTTTCCTTGTACCCAACCACTGAGGAATTCTTAGGTAATTGTTTGGCCTTTGGCAGTAACTCTATTTTCCACTGAAGTTGTTGCTACTAACATTGAAAGCCTTTTGACCAGAATTCTTCTTCTAGGCTTAAGGTAATCCACTCATTAATTGTGATTAATCAACAGTGTAGGTTTGCCTGCTTAGTTTCTAGCCTAATATTCTCTTCTTCTCTTAGGTTTTATTTTGCGATTGGGGTCCCTCTACAGATCAGGCTGCCCAGAACTCTGTATATGTGAATCCACAGTGATCCTCCTGCATCAACTTCCAGAGTATTAGGATGTTCTCAATGACTTCATCCAACACAGTGAGACTTTGCTACCTGCCATTATTTTACTCACGTCTTCAGCTAATCAGGAAGGAGCTGCTGAGTCATTGCTCTGTGACTGAATCTATAACAGATCCAATGATGCAAAGACTCTCCAACCTCAACATATCAAGAAGCGTGGAGGAAAGGTAATTCTATAATGTTTATGCAGTCTCCTAGGCTGGAAATGCTGCCCTGAACTGTGATTTGGGGGCCCTATTTGGGGTATAGATTTTTCCTGTAGTTCATACTGGTAAAAAGAAGGTTTCTAAGGCTCCCAACGATGTCTGTATAGTGACATGGTCTAGAATTCTGCTGCACATCCACAATAAGTTAGAATTAATTAGGAGAGGAGAACAGGAAAACAATTCAGGCGTACCTAATTTGGAAAAGCAATTTCACCTGCTGAAAGATAGTTCCCACTCCCTCCTAATTTCAGATCTGGAGAAGCATTAAAATCAGGAGCCTCTGCCAAAGCTGCCTCATGCCACCACTGAAATGCTTCTGCAGAGCCAACCATACCCACTCAGCTAGTACTTGTGGAGCAGCAGGTGCCTTCCAATCACAGGCCACTTGGACTAAGCTAATTAAGGCACTGTGCTCCCAAAGGGTTTGGCAAGGTCTGAGGTCCTCCAATAAAAAAGATAAGTCCTAATGGGCAAAATAGTTTTTCTGATGCTTTTAGAGGTTTAACATGCTCAAAGACTTTTATAGAAAGGTTTATAGATTTCAAGAAAATATGAAGAATGAATGGCAGCCACAAACATTTATTAGACATTTATTGAAGTTGCCAAGTGTATCTCATAGGATCACCTCAAGACCCTTTCTGAAGAGATAGTTACTCTAATTTAAAAATATCTAATACTATTTTGTGTCTAGGGGGTATAAGACATGTAGAGGCAAGGGTGTTCCATGGAACACCCTGTAGAGATTAAAGGAGACCTGCAGTAGAGTTGTTTTACTCTCGACCTTTAAGTAAGTTCAAGGGCATAAATTCAGGTCATCGGGTTTGGGTCACAAGTATTTTACCTGCTGAGCCATCTCATCAGCCCATCTCTTTAATTTACAGAGAGGAAAAACTGAGGTTATGGAAGATAGCTTGGCTTTTCTTCTACAGCTAAGTAGTAGGCAACACTGTTGTTATTCAGTCTCTAAAGGGCACAAAACAGATTCTCTTAGGCTGTTTCTTTATATTAGCTTCCTGGCCAGGGGTGAATGGCTCAGGGGTAAGTAGCTGCAGTTTGAATGACTCTGTCATCCAGTGATGTGGCAAGTGACTGTAAGCCACTAGAGTTCTTAATGGTCCATGTGACTGAATACTATGTAAACCAGTTTGTGCTTGAACTTTTTGGTTTAGAGACACAATTCTAATAATCTCATTCGGGCACTCTTTGAGGAATGTACAATACAAACCCCAGCTCTAATTGTTCTGTGAAGCATGCTCCTCTCCTCTCTGGAACCAGGAACTGTACCGTGTTACATACATGGGATGCTTTTCATCTTCCCTACCAGCTCATATGTTGAAAACCTCAGCTCCACCGTGGTGGTATTAGGCTGGTGTGAGATGGGGACTTTAGGGGTGACTAGGTCATGGTGTTGGACTGCATCAGGGCCCTTTATAAAGGTCAGATGTCAGACAAAACCAAAATGGGGTCCCTCATCAGATTCTAAGTCTATAGCCCCTGGAGCTCAGATGTTCTAGCTTTCAGAATTACGAGAAGACAATGTCTGTGGTCTAAGTGCATTTGATATGGCAGTCTAGAGAGCATTGGGCTGCTCGATCTTGGAAAGCACTTGTCCCCTTGGGCCTATTTGGCTACTTCAGTTCTTAATCTCATTGTGTCAATTATATGTAGTACCAGACTCAAGGTCAGAAAGAATTTCAGGAGAGTAGATATTAATTAAAAGATGGTAAATATGAAGTCTCACTATGAGCCATGTAGCTTCATGCTTTTTACCTTGACACCCCCCCTCCCATACTTTGCTAGGGTATGGTACGCTATAGAAACTTTATGCAAAGTAATTAAAAACACCTATGTTGTCTTCTCTGAGACTTTGTAGCTTTCATCTCTACACAGGTATCCTGGAGGTTCAAATGAGAATGACACATATATAATACAATATTAACAATTACCATTTGTGTGCGTAGAAGAGCACTTTGTTCACATGCTTACGAGATGACATATATATTTTCCTTTAAATATTCTTCTATTCCTAAGATGATGTCCATAAATATTATGAGCCAGAACAGCCAAGGAGAGCCTGGTAGGAGATGAGTGCTTGGCATGAAGGTAAGCCAGACTGCCCAGATTAGAGATCTGTATCCACTACCTGCCAAACAACACTGAATAAGCCACAGACAAGAAACCTCTTTTAAAATTAGGACAGAAACAGTACCTGCCTCCCCTGGTCCCTGTGAGGACCAGATGGGAGTACAGGAAACACAGAGAACAGATACTTCTTGGGGCAGTTGACACAGACTTCTTAATCTCAACCTTGGCTCTTCAGTAACCAAGAGCAACCAGCATGGTGGGAACCAGGACATCCAGAGGCATCACTGCCTTAAGTCAAGATTCCTCAGGGAACACAAGGTTCTCAAAGGCCAGTATTTTTCTCTATTTCAGTTACCTGAGCATAAACACATTGATAAAACTATTCTATAGGAAAACAAGGTATATTCCATTGCTTTCTGTACTGGTCTCCATTTGCTGTAAAGAGAAGCTTCTTTGATGAGGGGTGATAGCTATATTTATCTGTAGGTAGAAGGATAAAAGTTAGAATTTAGATAAGGAATTATACTGGTCTAGCAAAATGCCAACAGTGGATTCTCTTCTATAATTCATGGCCTCACTAGCTCTGGAAAGTTCGGTAGGCCTCTAGTACCAGACATAATATAGTGTTTCCTGTTGAGTGGGCCATAAGTCCAACTAGATAGCTGTGGGTTACCATCAATCTGGGAGTTCCATTTGTTGCCTTTATGACTGTCCTGACATTTCATGCATTTTGTAGTTCACAGGTAGCACAACTGGAGAGAGATATTAGTTACTCACCCCCCTCCCCCAGCAGCCTGCAGAATATTTTCTGATACCATAGAAGCTAGACCACAGGAAAGAGGTTATCAGGTTAGAATGAGCTCAAATCATCATCCAAGTCCTGTGTCCTAAGTATGTGGTGTCTTCAGCTATTGAATCTTACCTTCAACCTCTGAGAGGCAACCAAGGACAACTGCAATGGTTTCTATTGTTTATGTCGTAGAAGTTGGGACTACGGAGGTTTCTACACTTCAGAGCAGGCCCCAGGCCCAACAGGAGAAGGCCAACACAAATCAAATGCAATGGTGGGTGTTTTGGAGGGTTTTGTTGTTGTTTCACATTGCTTTGTTTGGGTTTTTAAAAAACTTTGTCTTTTGCTTGTATGTTACAGTTTCTGGTTTTTGTGTTTTTATGTTTTTGTTTCGTTTTGTGTGTGTGTGTGTCTCATGCTATTTATTTACATTCTATTTTTATTTGTTGTTTTCTAAAAGAGAAGAGAAGGTGTGGAGTTGAGCAGGTGGGGGGTTGGAGATGATCTCTCATAGGAGTTTAGGGAGGAGAAACTGTGATAAGAATATAATGTATGAAAGAAAATATTTTCAACTTAGAAAGACGGATTTTGTGCATGGCCCTAAGGTGTTTGGTAGTCTATGGTTCTTGTGAGGAGCACTGCCAGCCCGGGGGCATAATTTTCCTTCTTTAAGATCCCCCCAAGTCTCTGTCTCCATCTCCCCCTGTCTGATACACAGACACACAGACACATACATGCACACACGTACGCACGCATGCATGCACACAGCATCTAGGAGCTTTTTGTCCCTCCTTCTCTTTTAGTATCGTCCCAAACCAAAGTCTCGCTCTCCCTTCCCATTTTTCCATTTCCCAGTCCATAATCCCCAACGGATCTATCTACACTACAGCTGCTGCATCCACAGTTGCGGAAACATCACAGAAGAAGGGCAGAAGTCTGCTGCAAAACAGTCTCCTAGCAACGGCTGTGTAAAGAGGAACAGAACAAGTGCAGTGTCAATAGACATGCTAACTTGGATGGGAAGATATCTTTCTGGGTTTCCTAGGCAAGAACTACAAGCAACTAATGACTGCTCAGGGGAGGGGAGTTAGTCTTTTCCAGGGATGTGTCCCTAGTTTGTTATCACATACAAAGTGGTCATACAGACACACACACACACACACACACACACACACACACTAGTTTCAAAAAGCTGTATTTATATATTTGTGCATATTCATACATAATTACATGTAATACTAGTTTAAAAAGAGTGAGCCTATCAATTGACAATTGAGAGTGAGAATGGGAAGACATGGTAAGAGTTTGGAGGGAGGAGACTTTGAAGGGACTGGAAGGAAGCTGGAAGGAAAAAGTGATATCATTCTATTTTAATTAAAAGTATATTTAAAAGGAGAGAAAATCACTCTAAAAGACAAACAAGGTTGGAATTGGTTTGCCTGGGCTGTGACCTACTTCTACGTGTCTTGGCTTCCTCATTTTAAGTGGGATCATGACAGCACTCACCCCACAGAGCTAATGTAAGAATTAATGAGTGCTCAGAAAGGTCCCTGGCTTCAAAGGCTGTTAGAAAAATGCCATATATGCGCATGTTAAATAAATGGGAAGCCAGCTAAATGTCATGAAAGAAACCCCAGTGTCTGAACCAGACATGTAGGCCCTGTATTTTATAGGTAAGAAAAGAGGGGCTGGAAGATAGAACAAGGCCATATTATCCATCCTGACTGAAAAAGAATACTAGACCCAGTTTCTGCTTACTGAACTCCTACCATGTACTAAGGCAGGATCTCTGCTCAAGACTTTCTTATGAGTCACTATTGTGGTTAATCACCATAAGGACCCTAAGAAGTGACGTGGCTGTGTGTCAAAGAGGGAAATAAAAAGAGCTCAGAAGGATCAAGAATGATGCTGGTGGATTTGAGCAAGGGTGTAGAACAGCCTGCTCTTCGCACATGACAGTGCCTCTGTTTGACCAAGTGAGAAAGTGGTAACGCAGTGTGCTCTCAGCCAATCTACAGGTCTCCCTTTCTATGTCAGAAGGGAGGAGTCTGTAGCCAACCCACTGTCCTGGAATACTTTCTGGCCTATGTAGGATGCTCACAAAAGTACTGTCTGAATGAGTGTTCTCAAAGCAATGCTACTTTTTGGATAGATGCATTCAATTCATGACTTTATGCTTATTATATGTGAAAGTTGAAACAGACACTGAGAATTAGACAAGATCAAGCAGGGCAGGACGTACACTCCCAATGAGTCAGGGTGATGGGCAGAATCCTCAAAGGACATAGGCTATCTTGAGTTACCTCTATTTTCTCCATGCCCAGTACAGGACTTGGTACAACATTAGGGAATATTGGCTGAGTGAGCTGATGAACATGGTTCTATGCTGCTGGAAAGGACCAAGAACAGAGGTTTGAGGGAAGGTGCTGAGGAACTGGCACAGGGAGGAAGGAGCAGTCTCCTAGGAGAAGGAATGGCCAGGCAAACAAGGATCCAGAGGAGGGAGGTTGGACACTTGCTTCTGTCATGGCAGCACGAGGAGGAGAGACGAGGGATGGGTATACAATTGAGTGGCCTAGAACATGGCGGGATGCCGAGGTATCTTCTTCACTTTCACACTGAAGTAGCACACAAAAAGCCACACAAGTGTAGAGAGAAAGCTCTCAGGAAACCTCCGAGGTAAAATGCTGTGGTTCAGAAATGGTGCCAGCTAGGATAGGGGCTTGACTTGGGGCCACCCTAATCTGTAGGACTGGGCTGCTCAAAGACTATGAGCTCGACGGCACATCTGGGTGTTCTGAGCATATGCAGAGGTTATGCTAGAACCCAGACAAGCAGTACTTCAGAGAAGGAAGGGAAGACAGAAGTGGGAAAAATAAAGTAAACTCCAAAGTCTTAATATGTTGTGTCAAAGGACACAATAAGGAAAGAAGAATTCTCTGAGGATTTTTGTTTGTGGTTATTTATAATATTTATGTAGGCTGTAGTTTACTAGAGTGGACTTCTCCTCAGCACTAGCCTGGTCTGCTGAGCCATCACAGTGAAGACCAGAGGGCTGTGTTTGCCAGGATGCCTCTCTCAGTTAAAATTGGCTGGTAGAAACCAAACCAAAGGGCTCTTGTGTTTTTTGTTTGTTTGTTTGTTTGTTTTGTTTTGTCCCCCCATGGGGGTGGTGGGGCAGGATGAAGAATGGGCAATAACAAATCATCCTGATTTTCAATGCAGGGGCATCTCACCTGGCAGGGCGAGTCACAGCAAAAATAGATAGAGTATTTGCCCTAGTTGTCAGTGATGCACAGCAGAGGATTCTGCAATGTAGTCATCCTTGTGGAGTCTGAACTTAAGAAAGTTTATTCTTCCTATCTGAGAATAAGCCTACATTTACACTGTCATTATATATTGCAATTTCCTTCCAATTAAATTATTCTCTCCAGGAGAGAAGGGGAGACTCATGAGACTCAGCCGGTAAACACAAGGTCTGTGTCTGGAAGAACAGAAATTTGAAGGCCTCTAGAGGGGCCTTTCCAGCAGGATATAAAAGATTAAACACTACTGGGGGAGAAGACTCAGCAGCAGAACTGCAGAGAGAAGAGATTCTCAGGCTGCAGAGCTGCCTGCAAGCAGTGCTGAGAGCTAGTTCTAGGATCGTAACTTTCATAAGCTGTCACACATGTTTCGATGGACACTAATGATGCACCTGCTTTTGAGTCATCCCTATCCCTTGAAATAACCCCTCACCCATACTCCTGTTAATAAGAAAATCCATTGGCCTACCATGTTGGATACTGGTACAATCATTACTTTGGTCTGCACTGGGTTCCTTTTATGAGGTGAGTAGGTGTGTGTGAGTGCGTGTGTGAGTGCGTGCGTGCGTGCATGTGTGTGTGTGTGTGTGAGCGCACGCACGCATGCACGTGTGTTGCATCTCCTAAGGACAGTCTGTCATGAAGTAACTACAAACAACAGCTGTGTGCACAAGCATATCAGATGGAAATAAGATTCCAGAAGTTCCCATCTAGAAATGGATGAGGGATGATTTCTAATTTAACCGATAAAACTACACTCTGAAGTAAGAAGTTCTGAACAAAGCACACATTATCTACCTATCCCCAAAGTGTGTGGAAATTAAAACAAAAAGTTATATAATCTGTTATATTAAGTAGAGGTAAACTGGCTGCATTTTTTTCATGCAAACTCTAGGCCCTGTAGAGAATTTTGGGACTGTGCTTTATTTTTAGGTTCCTCTGAAAGGCTGGAAAGAGAGTAAGTGAACACTGGTGCGACAGGTCAATGGAGTGCTTCCTTGGTTGGTAGGCAACAGACTCAGGGATTGCTGTCAATCCAGTTGGTAGGGGGCTCACATGAAGACTAAGCTGCACATCTGCTACATATGTGCCAAAAGCAATCTATAGATTCAATGCAATTCCCATCAAAATTCCAACACAATCCCTTAGAGGCCTTAAAAGAGCAGTATTCAACTTCATATGGAAAAGCAAAAATCCCAGGATTGCTAAAATAATCCTGTCCAATAAAAGAACTTCTGGAAGTATCACCATCCCTGACTACAAAGCTGTACTACAGAGCAGTAGTAATAAAAACTGTAGGGTATTGGTATAGAAACAGACAGGTTGATCAATGGAGTTGAATCAAAGACTCTGAAATAACCACACACCTATGGACACTTGTTTTTTGACAAAGCCAAAATCATACAATAGAAAAAAGAAAGCATCTTCAACAACCGGTGCTGGTGTAACTACATTGTCTGCATGTAGAAGAATGCAAATAGATGCATATCTATTACCCTGCACAAAACTCAAGTCCATGTGAATCAAAGACCTCAACGTAAAACCAGATACACTAAACCTAATAGATTCCACCTTACACCAATCACGGTGTTAAGATCTAAAACTCAAGTGACAACACATGCCGGTGAGGATGTAGAGCAAGAACACTCCTGTATTGCTGGTGGGAGTGCAGACCTGTACAACCACACTGGAAATCTCAAGGTTTCTAAGAAAATAAGTATTTTTTTAAACCATCTTCATAGGTGGGTGTAGGCATGCTGACAGGGAAAACTGAATCTATTATCACAGTCTTTGGTAATTCAAGAAAGAAAAATATGGGGCGCATTGTATAGAATGTTATGAGAATAAGCTAAATGTTAGCAGACCCAGACCTCCTAGGCAATTGGCCCTTGAAAAGGGATACAAGCAATGCAAAACACACTTAGTGGCTGAGTGTCAGAGACAACAGGAACACAGTCACATAATATGGGTCACACATTCACCAGGCTTCATTCCCTACCTGTAAAAAGAGTGAATCCCATCATGTAGTATAAGTTTTACATGTTCTATGTCCTCTGTTCATAACATAGGTTACACACTAACTTACACTTACACTTCCCAGAAATGTAAGATCTTTTCTTCCTATAAAAACCATAGAAGATACTTGCTTTGTCCCTAAAGTTGTAGAGATGGGTGAGGTGAAACTCTGCATCAAGCTCTACCTGTAGCATTAATAACTCTCTTGCCTGAGAGGACCTGGCTCAGTGCCCCATTCTATACCTCCTTTATTGCCTCCTCTCTGCTCCCTGAGATCTAACTCTAAGCTTGTCCATGAAGAATCTTCTTTTTACATGACTTGGGAAAAAATGCCCAGCCATGGAATATAAATATATTTTCAAGTCTTAAATCTGAATTTAAGTCTAACTTCCATATTTTCCACCACAAGCCAGGACTCTGATTTTTATTTTTAACAGTCTTCCCTCCCTCTCCCCCTCTCTGCCCCTTTGTCTCCTTCTCTTCCTTACTATTTTTCCTTCTATCTTCCTTCTTCCTTCCTTGCATCCTTCATCCCTCTTTTCCCTTCTTCCTTCCTTTTTAAAAAATCTTCTTTCCTTCCTCTCTGTAACTCACCTAACATTTCCATGGGCAAATAGTAAGCGTATTATGTCTAAGGTTACAATGATTAAGAATCACTATGACCTAAAGACATTACGATATTTTATGAGGAAGACCATCATTCTAATTAATTTTCTTAGTTTCCAGTTGCTATGATAATTATTCTGACAAAAGCAACTGAAAAGAGACAAGGCTCAATACTCTCATGCTATTAGGGTACAGACCGCAATGGCAGGGATGCCACCATAGTAGTGGCAGTTCCGGTAGTGGCAGCTACCGGAAGGAACAAACAACATGCATCTACTCAAGAGCAAAACGGGTGGAACACTGAAAGGGCCAGATGGTAGGAAGGGCTACTTAGAAATAGTGTCTTCTGCAGATGAAAAAGCTCATGCCCTCATGATTTCATGGCAGCTCTGGCTATTTACAAAGACCCAGTGTGGTGCTTTGGATGAGAATGTTCTCCATAGGCTCCTATATTTGAATACTTGTTCCATATCGGCAGACCTGTTTGAGAATAATTAGGAAGTGTGATCTTGTTGGAGCTGTGTCACCAGGGATGGATACTGAAGTTTCAAAAGATACCTCATTCCCAGGCTCGCTCTTTCTCTGCTTTCTACTTGTGGATCAATGTAAGCTCTCAGAGGTTCCTGCCCCCATGCCTTTGTTCCTCCCTCATAGAGTCTAACGCCTGAAATCACACGACCCAAATTAAATGCTTTCCTTTAGAGGTCATCTTGGATATGGTGTTTTATCACAGTAATAGAAAACCATTTTCCTTTCTGACTGTATAATACAGAATGAGATTTACCTTATGCCCATAAAATATATGGAATCCTGATTCTCCCAAGTCTGACCTTTGATCTCTACTTTGTTTCTAATGATATTTGGGACATGGGAAATAGATAATTTTAAGATTCTCTGGAAAAGCTTCCCTATCTTAATGTCAACATATTTCTAGAGACACTTCTCAGCTTTCTGGGGTCGGCTTAAGAAAGCATGTATAATCCAGGAATGAATACAGAATCCTTTCAACCACCAGAAGTTCACTAAAGCTGGCAAAGAATAGACCATGTGATTCTCCCTGGCCCACAGCCAACTTCATAAACATAAGCATTTGGCAGGCTGCCAGCTTTCCTTACAATTTTATCTGTCAGCTTTAAACCCAGGAGAAACTTCTGGGAGAGCTGTCCTCCAGCTTGCATTCTAACCAACTTAGTGAGTTCTTGAGCTGTGAAGTGTGGAATTTCCAGAGGCAGCCATGACAAGCATGGGTATACCCAAGTCTTGTCCACCCTCACCCTTGGCCATTCTCTTTCTTAAAGCTCATTTCTCTGCTAGCCACAAAACTTTATCAGTCGTCTTTCACTTGGTGTTTATGTGATTTCTCTGTTTCACGTCTAATTGCATCTTCTTATTTAAAACAGGTTCCTCATGATATATTCAAACCTGATCTGACAATCACTTCCCTTTAATGTGAGCTTTAATCTGCTAACAGTGTAATGTTGAGTGTGGGTGGAATCAAGCCTCAAGTTATCATTTCTCCTCCTTCACTTGCTCCTTCCTTATTTACTCCAATGTGGCTTTTGTACTTAACATTTTTGTTCCCTTTTGCTGATTTGGTTTAGCAAGTGTCTAGGGATAATACCATTCATCTTTAATCTCCACATTCCATTCAGATCAATCAAGCTGAAGTAGGTCTATAGCGGGTCCACAAGTCTAGGATTGTTTAGGAGGTCGCCAAATGGTTTCCAGGGTAAGAACTTGGCTAAAGTATTTAGCTATGTAGAGATTTACATATGTGAAAATACTTTCTAACATTGAAGCACTCGTACATGTCTTAATAAACACATTAGCTCTTCTCCATGTCACAGGCTATTTCACTTCATGGAAACAGAAGTCAAAATTGCCCAAACTTGTAAAAATACATGGATGAGAAGAGTACTTTTGAATTATTAGACTTGATTTCAACATGTCACTATGTGTAAGTACATGCACATATGTATGTGATATGTGTATCTATGGCGTGTGTGTGTGAATCTGTGTATATGAGTACGGATTTGCAAATGTTAGATAGATTACCTTGAGGGTTAATCCTAGCCTTCCACCTTATTGAAGACAAGGTCTCTTTGTGGTTTTTCTATTATACCAACCAGGATAGCTTGTCTTCTAGCTTCTGAAAATCGCCTGTCTCCACCTCCCATGTCCCCAACGGACAGCCGCGATTAGAGATGCCCATGCCATGTGCCAGCTTTTATGTGGGTACCGGAAACTTAATCTCAAATCCTGACCTTTGCGTAACATAGACTTTTATGTACCGTGACATCGTTCCAGTCTGTGCTGTCACTGCTAATTTATTGCAGCCACCTCAGCAAAGATACACCACATGCTTCCATGTTTCCTGTTGCACTAGCTTTTGGCAACACACACACACACATGCTCACACACACACACACACACAAAAAGACACATGCACACAGGTGCGCGCACATACAGAAAATTAATGCACTAAATCTGGAAGTACAAAAACCAGAAATAACAGTCTTTAAATCTTACATTTCTCAAAGAAGAGATTGAAGGCATGCTGACAAATGGAACAATATACAGAGAGAAAGAGAAAGGTAGACAAAAATGAATATATACCATTTACTGGAATGGGTACTTTCTATGCTTGAGTAAAAACCTTTTTTTTTTTTTTTTTGATTATATATTTTCCAGAAAGTGGTAGAATCATTGTTTTTAACTGAAAAAGAAAAATCACATATAATTCACCTCCTTAACTTTTTTTTTTTTTTTTTTAATGTGAACAGCAGAGCAGTTACTACTCAGGACTCTTTTTCACCTTGCAGGACTCACCGATCCTTCTCTTTCCCTGTATGTGTACCCCTTATTTTCTGTATCCATACACTGGGCATCTTCTATAAATGGTATTACATAGTATTTATCGTTTAGTGACTGACTCATTTAAATTAGCACAACGTCCTCCATGGTCATCCATGTTGAGCCAAGTATCAGAATCATTCCCATTTTTAAACTTAAAAATCCATGATGCAGGTACATTTTCTCTGCCCATTCATCTACCGATGGGTCACTGGGTCACTTATTGGCTACAGTGAGTAGAATGACTGTGGAAATATTTCCTTGCACCCTTGCCTTTTACTCCTCTTGGTTAAAGACTAGAAAGGGAATTTCAAGATTCACTTTTTGATGTTTTGAGAAACGGACACACTCTTTACCACAGAACAGTGGTTCCCAATCTTCCGAATGCTGCTGTCCTTTAATTCAGTTATGTGACCCCAGCCATCAAAATAGGTGTTTTTGCTGTTTCATAGCTGTAATTTTGCTACTGTTATAAATTGTAAACAGCTGATATGCAGGATATCTGATATGTGACCCCTGTGAAAAGGCTGTTAGACCCTCAGAGGGGTCATTTCCCACAGGTTCAGAACCACTGTCATAGACGCTGGGCCATTTCACATTTTCACTAAATGCACACATTTTGCTCTTTCTTTTCTGTTTATCATAGTCCTTCCAGTAAGTGTGAGTTCTTGCTGAGGCTTTATTGATTTGCATGATCCTAATGGTTAGTGATACAGAACATCTGTTCTTGGACTTGTTGTCCCTTTGTATATTTTCTTTGAAACATGTCTATTCAATTCTATTGCAGATTTTTTTATTGTTACTTTGTTGTTGCTGAATTGTAAATTATCTAAATATTCAAAATGCTAATCCCTTGTCAGATATATTCTTTTCAAATATCTTCTTGAGTCTCCTAGGCTGCCTCTTTGGTTTGTTAGGTGTAAAAAGGAAACATGTCATAGCCATTAAAATTTCATGAGCTTGGTTGATGCATAAATCAAAAGTCTGAAAACATGAAGTTCATTTAACTACTTCAAACCCAGAGCAGAGACAACAGAGTCCAAAAAAGTAGAAACCCAGTAGCTCAACACTTAGGTTCAGCTTCCGAGACAGATCATACCTCCGAGTAAGGTGTTTCACACTGCAAGCTTTAAAACCAGTCTTGTATTCTTACGCTCACATTTTCTAATATTGCTTATCAAGATAGCTGAAAAAATCATGACAATATGTAGACGTAAAGAAGCAACAGGAATGGAGAGGTGCTCACTTGTTATAAACAAGACCAATTCTTGCTGCGGACCTGAGTTCAGTTCCCAAAACCCATGGAGCAACTGCATGTTCCTCCAGCTCCAGGGACCTGATGACTTCTTTTGGACTCTATAGGAATCTGTGCTCATATTTATCACCCCACCCCCACGCATATACACATAATTAAAAATAGTAATAATTAAAAAAACACTAAAGAGGCAAGATGTGAAGCTAAGAGAATTAACAAAGCCCCAGTTTCACCTATTTCTTTGTTAGGGTGCTGGACAAGCAAACCCAAGGACAAAGTGAGAAAGTATGCAGTGAGCAGCCACACTGGAGCAGTGTGCCGGAACATGAAGCTCAGCTTCCCTTTTCCGCTGACCATGAAGCTGTTTTGGGAAATGGTCATTGCACATTTCGCTTTGATTCTAGCTGAGAGCCTCACTGAAATGCCTCTCTTTAAGGATGGCTAAAAATAGGTAAGAATCTAATCTCTTTCAAAGCCACATTTGTTTCTTTAACAGCAAGTGTCAGAGAGGAAGGGATCCATAAACAAAAGGTAGATGTCCAGTAGCTATAAAAAGCGGCCATTTCCTTTCACTGCGCACCCTCAGTATGGCTGCTCTGCTGTTTCCACCAAGGTACTTCCTCTACGGCCTGTTTTCCCAGGCTCTGCAGTGGAAGGGAGCCTCCCAGGTTCTTAGGGATGTTTATGTTGGAAAAGAAGCCCGTCTTCCGCCATGCCGCTGAACACAATGCTGTCTGCCTTCACTTTCTCCATCGCCAGAGAAGAAGGGAGCCTCCCAAACACTAGAGACATCTCTGCACTTCCACTGACCCAACATTTTTTAAAAAGCTGTTCCAGGTTGCCATAAATGCTGTGTTATATTTCCATATTTTAGATATAAATGTAGCCATCACACGGCTGTCTGTACAAAAAGCTGTCACAAATCTGAATAATTACTTTTGTAATAGTTTGGCTCACTTACTTAAAAAAAAGTCAGGCATGCTTAATATCTGGAACATTTACAGTTTAATGACACTTCTTTGTAGAATATGAACTCAAATACTTTATGGCTAGGCCCTAAGAATTACTTATTTTTAGTCTCCATTCCTGTCAAGGCTTGTGAAGTTTCATATCATACTGTATGAGTACATAAACAGACTTGGAAATTGTGTGCGTCAATAAATAAATAAGATCAGCAGCTCAGAACCACAGATAACCACCTTTAAGCTACATTGTTAGATATATTTCTAATGCTTTTGGCTATATTTACAATAATGGGTTTAGAATGCTATGTTTTTTAGTAGGAGCTGGTTTTTGTACACATCCACCCATTTGATTAGTTTCATTTCGTTAATGCCTTTGCTCTTTCGTTAGTTGTCATTATATATATTTAAATATTCTAATAAAAATAGTTGCAAAAATAATGTGAGTTTAATATGGGCTTCAGGTTTCTTAAGTTCATATGTCGTTGAAACCAGTAAGCCAAAGATAGTTTGTACACATTTATTTAACATGGCTCTCTCAAAAGTCCGCATCCCTCATCAGTATCATGCCCATTCATGTTAGGTTTTTGACAAAGGATTATGTGGAGGTAAAACGCTTTTTATCCTATTTCTGCCAAGTGTTGGGATAGAAATCTCTAGGACACATAGAGTGAGCTGCTGAGAAGGCTGATTGTGCTGACAGCAGGAAGAAGCTGTTTCTTAAAGGCTCCCGAGTGATGTGAAATGTGGAGAACAATCTCCCTTCAGCACTTATGAACTTCCTCATCTCTTGAGTTTGACCCTCACACAGCAAACAGACCTTCCTTGTCAGTGGTGAGTAAGCTCACTCTTCCATTTCAAACATCCCTGGACCCTATGCATCTCCTGTCAGCCAAGGTCATGTGAAGTCTATTTATCGCTGCGGTACAATGTACATTGTTTTTCCCTCCCAGCCATAGAGGAGCTGGCAAAGGGTTCAGGTGGATCAGAAGCACTCCAGCGTGTTTCCTCTCAATCAAATGACAGTTACACATCTCTGTGACCCAACTAGCATTATCTCCAAAGGCTCTATGTAAGAAAGACACCAGATAGTCTATAACGTGTCACTGACTGGCATGGCAGCTGCCCTATGACCTCCTTTCTTCTTTCTAAGCTTATTGTCCTCATTGGTAAAATGAAGACACTAACTGCTTGGTGTTTAAAGACAAAACAACCCCGAGGCTACATGGGATGGTGGCCATAAAGGTCTTTGGAACACCACAAAGCTTGTTATTAAATCACTATTATGTTTTTGAGACCTGGGGCCAGTGGATGAAGGGAACTTTACTGCCCAACAGTCACGAGAAAGGACTGTCACTGAACATTTTTCTATCTGTGATTTGTCTGGTGCGACAATCAACTTGGGCTTTTTGGGTCTGCGTTTCTTAGTATTTCTTATGTGGTATGTTGAAAGCTGCACACTGGAGATATTAGTGAAGAAATATACAAACTTCCTTGTCTCCTAAGATTACATGTTTGGGGCTAAAAGAAAATGAAATCAAGGAAAAGAATAGAGAATGCCAAGAGAAGGCAGTTGCCTCCATTTCTTTTTCTATTGCTGTGATGAAAAATATACCTGAGAGCAACAGCAGAGGAGAAAACGTTTATTCTGGCTCAAGGGTATAATGCATCTCAGAAATGCCAGGGCAGTGGGGGCTTCAAACAGCTGTTCACTTCATATCCACAATCATGAGCAGAAAGGATGAACATGGTGTCTGTACTACTAACCTCCATTACATAATCAGGATGACAGTTAGGAAATGGTGTTGATGGAAGTGGGAGGGTCTTCACACTTTAATTAACTCCATTTAGGTACGCCTCCACAGGTGAGACCGAAGTTCAGCTCTCTGGTGACTCTAGAGTCTACGAAGCAGACAGCAGTAACCATCTCACTGTAGCCCCATGTTAGTCTTACACTCTGTTGGCCAAACTTACAGGGCCTCCACAGTACCATGACTTGCAGAGCCCACCTAGGTCCAAGTGACCTTTCTGTAGGGCAGTGTCAATGACAGGAGGAAGACAGTATGCCACGCTATCAGAGGCAGCCGTGGTGGTCATCGTGGTTAACTTTTCTGCGAACTCTGCCTGTTTTCTGAGTTCTAACTCAAAGAGTCTAATGTCTCCTTCCCCTTTTTATTCATTCCTTCTTTGAATATTAGACAAAAGATATTATTATAGTACAACTCTCCCTTAAACAACCATCTACCTATACTAAAATTCTGCTTCCTTAAGAAAAAAAGGAAAAGCAGCAACCTTTAGGGCTGAGGATACAGGATTCTTGCTTAGTATGCATAAAGCCCTGGAGCTGACATGAGTGTGCCGGGAGACATGCCAGTAATCAGAACTCAGGAGGTGGAGATAAGAGGGCTAAGGACTCAAGGCGACTCTTGACTGGCCTGAGTGAGCTGGAGGCCAGCCTAGGCTATGACACCCTGTCTTAAGCAAGCAAACAAACAACAAAAAGGATCCCCCTTGAAGTCTAATGGTAAAACAGGCATTTCAGTTCTCACTAAAGCACTGTTTTGGAAGTACCCTCTGCAGTTTTAGGATTTTCGGAAATATTCTAACCACTAAATCAAAGAAGCAGCGATGTTTTCAGTTAAGTTTCTAACATCTATGATCATTCTGTTCATATGATATGAGATATTATGTGTCCATGTGTATGCTTAACCAAAGCATGCGAACAATGAATGGCATTTCTGGTGTTGGAGCAGAGTATTCTACCAGTATTTTTCACCAAATAAGGAACACATTCACAGAAAATCCTACTTTGGGTGATGCTAATACCTGATCATAATACAAGCCCTTACCATTTTGTTTTTATCATCAACATTGCTAATTATTTTGAAACCCCGAGGCAAAAAAGCCCAAGATAATGTCAAAAATCCCTGTCATGTTGGAACTTTGTGTGCTGAGCATTAGAACGCAACATTTCAAATATGGAATATAAGAAAGTCTTGATACCTTTAAAACATTTTCTTTTGATCATGAACAAAGAGCTATATAGTTTGGTAGGCATAAAGATTGGGATAGAATAACTATGCTTATATAATAAGGAAGGAACAGTCGTTCATTGTGTATTTGTGAGTAATGATAACTGAAATTAGACAACAGCATTATCTGGTAAACATCCAAATATTGTTTCTGATCAGCTGACAGAGATGAAAGGGCAGAGTGAAGCACTCTGTGATGCGCACAGCTTTGGGCAATTGCAGGCGTCAGCAGAGTATGGGGTGCTGCTGAAGTCTTTACTGGGGAAAGAAGCTACCTGAAGAAGAATGTCCTATTAATAGTTTTCTACTCTGCTTGATAAACAGGACTTGGGAGGAAGGGCGACTCTACTCTTTACAACTCTCTGAAGGTATGGGATAGTGGTTGGTGTCTCAGTCCTTTGTGGTTACAAACCAAAGATAAAAATAATAACAAAAGCCATATCTGTGGTGAAGATTCACAAGACCGATTAGCTAACGAGACTTTCCAGAGAGTGGAGAACTAGCTGCTGCAGACTCAGAGCTGAAATCACCTTGGGTTCTGTTAGTACCTCCAACAGTCACCTATCACCCACCTCTGTGTGTGATCTGACATTCTTTAGGTAATCAGATGAAACCTTTGGGATATATTCACTGTGTTGCTCATCATCTTAAAGCTATAGCATACGTTTTCTACTTACCTGACATTGTCCCTACCAATGGATTTGCAGAATGTATTGATTTATGACTTTTTTGTTTTATGACTATTAAAAGTTTGTGTAGCCAATCTTATCATCTGGGACAACTAGAAACCAAGCCGTGATCACTCATATTTGGCACAGAACCAACTGATTTCTTTTCCTTCCTTTTCAAAACAGGCTGTGTTTCTCATCAACATAGCTGAGAAAAGAAAATATCACTAAGAGGGGAAAAAATACCAATATTGTTTAGCACATGAGTCTGTTTCAGGGTGATATTTTATCTTATACTTGATATTTTGTAGCCATAAATAATTTGACTTTTAAGTATACTTGGTCTAACTCTGGCTAGATCCTAGAGCCCTATCATGACATCCTTCCATCCTCCGCCCATCTCTACCTGAAAGTTCACCATAAAAGTTTAGGGTCAAGTGCCATGGCCGGAGCAATGGACTCTGAAGAAAAGCACTATCGTCCTCCTAAGGAGACCATACCCTTGTGCCACATCTTCCCAAATGCTCTGCAGACAGATTTTTATAAAGGTGGCATTGCTTATTTTCCAGCTCCAACATTTCTTAAAATTTTTCTTTAAAATTACCTTCAAACATAAATACTGATGATCAAATCATGAGTATTTAATTAGGTAGAAGATATATAATACCTATTTTTATATTTCAGATAAAATGGAACGTGGGAAAATTATTCTATCTTTAAGGCACTGACGGTTAAACTTTGAATTTTGCCACCTGGTTGATAAGAAAATTAGTCATGTAAACATGAAAACCTAAGTATTCTTATAAGCTGGCCAAGTCTTGAAGCTATACATTTTCTTCTTATTCAAGATTTTGGTCTTTGTAGCAGCTACATATAAATTAGGTTTTCAAACAAACAACTTATCTTTAGATGGAAGGAAATTCATAAAAAGGAACTGCTGTCCTTCCCAACAGCCAGGACGACATATGTTTTGGGGGTTCCTTTCCCAGAAACTGGTAAATAACAAAATATATTTCATTTCAGAAAGAACCATGTTCATAGAAAAGGCTTAAGTGCAATCTGTACTTCACTCACATTCTTTAAAAGGGAGATGGTTTCCAGCAACCAATTTCTCAAATCATTCTGTGCCAAATAAAACAGATTTCAGTGGAAGCTTTTATTGCTGCAGCAGGGCTCTGCTCATTCTGCAGGGGAGAATGTACTGTTTATTTTCCATTTAGAGTTCCCAATTCTCCAGTTACTGTATGTTTTTCTGCTCCAGCAGAATATCCAGTATGAGTAACTAAATTAAATTCAGAAAAACAAAGCATAACATCTGTGTATAAAAGACAGTTTTGAAAGGCTGATGTACCATCTATGCTCCACCACATTAAGGCTTCTTATTGAGGAAAAGCTTTTACATAACCCTAGTCCCGGAACACATATTTTTCATCACTAAAGAAATATCTATCCCAACCAAAAGGAAAGAGGCATCTCGCGGGTAGCTGGAAATGGCTAATTTTATCAATACATCTGGGTGTTATGAAAAAGTACACAATGTAAACTGATTAAAGAGATGAACTGTGGTCACAGCAAACAGCTTCACATAGCAGCTCCATTGTTCCACCGATCGTGGGACAAACTGATGTGCCTCTGGGACTAAATTTCTTTTTATCAGAACATAGCTGTGTTATCACAGAAATCTCAAAAGAAATGACTGTCTGAGACAAAAAAATATCAGAACATCTTCTAAAATGTGTTGTATTATAGGATTCTGAGACAAATTTCTCGTGACACAAATAAAGGGTCTATAGGGTCAGATATGGTTTCTGATATACCAGGTTAAGTTAAGATGGCCTCTGGAAAAATGAAGGCATCTACAGGACAGGTAGACAGACAAGACAAGTAAAGATGCTGTGATGGCTAATCGCATGGTCAATTTGACCTGATTTAGAAAGACCTTAGTAACACACTTCTGCTTTGGTCTATGATGTCGTTCCCAGCAAGGTTTAACTGAGAGAAGACATGTATGACGTGTGGATGGTACCACCCATGAACTGAGGTATGAATAAGAAGGAAAAGAATAGCTGAGCACTGGCTCACATTCCCTGCTCTCTGGATGAAACGTAACAGATGTTCAAACTCCCGCTGCTATGGCTTCCCTGCCATGAAGGACTGCATCCTCGAAGGGTGAGCCAAAACAAACCTTTGCAAATAGGTTGATAGTTACCAGTGTTTCGTCACAGCAATGAGAAAAAAATGACTAAATCAGATGTCAAAGAAGACATTAGGACCCACTCACAGTATCTGCAGCTGTAACAGAGACTCAAGGCAAAGCCTCAGATTTTGGTGAAATGGATGGTTTCTAGTATATTTAAGTATGTTGTCAGGGAAAGCCATCTTATGACTAATGTAAAAATGATTCAAACCTAAAGAGTATCAGTGTTCTGATGTTCTTCAGAGTTATGACGCAGAGACAAAGCCAAGGATGCCAAGGCACCAGGCAAGAAAGAGAACGTGAAATCCATCAAAGAATAAAAGGATGCTCAGTGTGCTTCATGCAATGCCAGTGTTCAGGGTATGCTTTCTGCCCTGGAATCTGGGATGCAGGGTCAGATGAAACAAAGCAGCCAAAGAAGGGAAAGGCATCCCTCATTCTCAAGTTGCATCTCAGCACATGGATGATGATGCAGAGCTTGGAAGAGTCAAATGCACAAGACCCGCTGAGGTACCCCAAAGGTACTCTGCACACTTCATCCAGTTGAGGATGTGTTTAGAAAAATCAAACTTCATGGTTCTTTTCCCCAGTATTTGTTCAGAGATTGGAAAAGAGAAATGATAGGTAACTACCACCTCCCCATTTAGATGCTTAAATGCCCCCCTTGCATCTCTTTCTCTCTCTCTCCCCTGCCCCCTCTCTTTCCATAGACATCTATACTTTCAATAGCATCTCACCTTTCCACTAATGAAAGGTTCTCTTTAGCAATACCAACTGCTTCCATTACAATTTTTAGCTTTGGGGCCACAATTAAGACAAATAAGGATTATGTGACTCTAGTCCTGCAATACCCAGAGAATCATTCATAATTGAGACAGCCACTAAACCCATAAACAGATAGTAACTCATGTCCTCGAAGGACGCAGTATGACTGTGAGAGTTCATCATGCTACGTAGAGGAGTGTGGAAATTAAATGTATAATTTTCTCTGGAACTTTCTGTTTAATATTTTGGGAGTGCAGTTAGCTGTACAGGAAATGTCAGAATATCACATTAGAGTTTATAGTGCCATATGGTTCCCTACTTCTGGGAAGAGAGGACTAGACATTTCAAGTAATGCTTCCAGGTGTCAGCAGGTGAAGGAAAGAGAAACAGTAGAAATCATAGGTTAGGTGGCTCACTGCTCAGGATGGGATCTATGGGGCCATGTCTAATGACACAATGTCTTAGAAGGCTTTGTACTGTTCTGAAGACAAACAAAAAAGAAGGCTTCTTAAAAATGGGTCCTGTGAAATAAACCCCATATCATATTTTAAACAACTTAATATGCACAAGTCTCCACTTTCTGTGACTCTGAATAGTGTGGAGCATTTAGATTAGATTCCTTGTCTCCTTCACAAGCTTCAGCTTTCTCCAAGTACCTTTATTTATGTAATTTCTCATAGGTAATCTCTGTGACACCCCCAACATTTCAGTGCTAAAATAAAACAAATGTTAATCAATAAGCACTGGGTCCTTAAGAACCAAAGACCCCAAAATAGTTTCCTAGCTTAGTAACTGGAGCAGAGTGGTGTCTCACTTTTACTTCTAAATAAAGCTCAGGTGCTCACCCTAAACACATCATGCTAAAACCTCAAGAGTAAAGAATTCGTCATTTCCAAGGATCTGCAGTGGAGTTAACTGGGTCAGTGAAAAGATGCTTTGGTTGTGAGAGGTGTGATTGCCCTACCTTTTCTGATACCTTGTCTTGACCCAGCAGCCCGGGACTCGGAGGAGGAGGGGCTCTGCGCTTCTTCATGTCTGACTTCATAGACACTCCAGAGATGTTGCCCAGTGAGAGGGAGGGACCCAGTGTTAGGGACCGACAGTGCAAGGATGGTGAGTTGGGTGTTGTGACACAGCCCTGTAGAGGAAGAGACAGACAACACTTCATCAGTAAGGTTTTCTTTCTTCTTGAAACCACCCACTCAGTCTTCTAGTGGCATCTGTCTCTACTGGCAGACATGAAGTACTCATGCAAGACTCTTATCACCATTCCCCTAGGAAACATTTTACACTTTTTTTTTTTTTTTGAGAATTTCTTGTGAGGATTGTATTTACATCATTTGTGCCATCTCTTTCCTCCCTGTAATTCCTTCTGTTTCCCCCTACACATCTCAAATTCACGACCTCTTTTTCTTTAATAATTATTGTTACACACACATATACACAAACACACACCCACACATATGTATAAATACAACTTGTTGAGTTCATTTACTGTCACTCAGATGTATGTGTGTAGTGCTGCATAAGACTGGACCACCTAGCAGAAGCTCATCCCAGGAGCAGATGGATTCTCCGTCTCTCTGAAGTCAGTAACCACCTATAGTTTTCCATTAGGGGCGGGACCTGGTGACCCTGGCACAGTCATTCTGTTGGCATTGTCATTTTCAGGTCTTGTTTAAGCAGCACAGTTTCACAGGTGGAGCTCAGCCATGAAACAATGTAAACCTTTAAGAACACTTAGCAACTAGAACCATTTAGTAGTTCCATCTAAACTGTAGGTGTAAATCTTAAGACTTAAACATGCCACATCAGCATCTTAAAATTTTACAGTGCCATAGGACTGAGTTCTTAGAGATTGCAAGACGGGCTCTTGAGGCAGTGCATTGATATGGCCAAGAAGAGCACTAGTTTACCACTGAGAAGTATTTCTCCTATTGCCAGGTTCTCCTCTCTCTCTTTTCAATTTTTTATTGATTCGTTGTGAATTTCATATCAGAGATCTCAATGCCATTCATTTCCCAGTACTTCCTTATCAACCCTCCACCTGTAATCTCCCTCCGCAAAAGAAAATAGTAAGTAAAAAATAAAACATCTTGCTGTAGAAGTTGTGATGTGTCATGGTGTGTTGTTACACAGAATACCCTTTTGCCCAAACAGCTTCTTCTACCCTTCAGAAGTTTTATGAAAATGTAATGGTACAATGAAAGCGCTATGCTGTGATGGCTCTCAGACCAACAGTGCAGGACTTGGCAACAGTCACTTGTGAACAAACACATATCTGTTACCAAACCAACGAAATTGTTGGTTTCTAGAAACAATTCCCCTTCTTAAGAAATGATCTTAATAACCTACCCATTTTCTTTCAATCATCTGCTGCCCAAGTCTTTCTTAATAGAAAAAGAGGTAAAGAAATGTCTGTGCAGAAAAGACACTTAGAGAACTAGAACTCTAATTTTGGATTAGAAACAAAAGGCAGCCATGTCCTGAGCTGTACCATCACTCACATTGATCTTTATCTATAGCTCACAACATCCTGGATATGTTCCGCATACAGTCAATACAGAGAAAGATAAAGCCACAAAGTAGGGAGATACTGTCTGAGTTCTGATTTCTGGCTTTGCCACCACCAACCACATAACCGTGGGCAAGTTTTAATTTGTCTCTGTAGCAGTTTCTCTCTTTTAAAACAGAAGTGACTAGCTCCTACATAACAGAACTATCATTGTGAACTACATGAATTGCTACATGTAATCAAGCAGGAAAGAGTTCTTGGCACATAGGGAGCATTCAAAATGCTTAAGTGATTATGATTATGTAATGCTTTGCCTATCTTTCTCTCCCATCTATGTGTGGGCTCTGTGAAGACAGTGACTGTCTCTTGATTTAATTACTGCCTTGTCCTCTGCACTCATAGTTTTTACAGCCTGAAAGGCTCAGAAGCTTACATCTCTTGGAATGAATGGATGGTGCTTGAGCCTCTGGGAAACTCTGTTTTCACATTTAAATTTGTGGATATGGTTTCATGAGACCAACTCATTCCCCATATGTAAAATAAATACACAAATGAATATGGTGGCACAAGCCTATAATTCCAGATGCTGAGGAGGGTGAAGCAGATGAATTGTGAGCTTGAGACTAGCCTGAGATAGATAGATAGATAGATCTCAAGACCTTATCACATAACTGTTTTAATTGAAGAAAAGAAATATATAAAAGAAACTTCTAGGAGAAAGCAACCACCTAGTTACTTTGGTCAATCATAAAATTCTACTATTCAGTTTCCTGAGAAAGAAATTTAGCCTTCAGTTTCTTTGACCTTAATTACAGAAGCTTTGGTGGTTTGAAAGGGGTTCCCATGCGCTCAAACATTTAAATGCTTGGTTCTTAGTTGGCAGAACTGTTTGGGAAGGATTAGGAGGGTTGGAGTAGGCATAGCCTTGGAGGAAGTTGTATCATCAAGGTGGGCTTTGGGGTTTCAAAAGCCCGTATGATGCCAGTTAGCTCTTTCTCTGTGGTTGTTGTCCTAACATGTAAGATCTCATCTACTGGAGACCACTGTGTGTGCCTGCCTGTTGCCATATTCCCTGCTATGATGGCCGTAAACTAGCCATCAGAAACTGTAAGCAGTCCCCCAACAACTCTCCTCTATAAGTCGCCTCCAACTTGGCCTTGGAAAACCTCAAGAACACAGGACCTAAGGATTCTGGTAAATGAAGTAGAAGAAGCAAACCAGAGAAGGAACTTTGCTCAGTCAATGACTGGAGTTGTGGAGATGTTTTACTGGTATCAAATTGACTCAACTATCTCCAAATTTAAGAGGGGCACCAACCTCAATTTTCTTTGCCTGTAGCCAGAAACACAGACATCAGGATCATCCCAGCTGCTTAATTTACTTATATATAAAGTCAGTTGGTTACACACAAACACACACACACACACACACACTCACCTACCTTTATACATATTTGACACACAATATGGGCACAAGCTCACATGCTCTCATTAGGGAGGTTGGCTTCACTCAGTGGAGGATAACACTAAGCTCCTGTACTGCTTACCATCCTACTATCACTAATGCCATTCTCAGAACAATGCAGCATTTCACAATTCTGCAACCAAAATAGCTTCTTTTCAGTCTACCCTATCTTATTATGTGCCTTCACTTTCTCTGTCCTGAGAGTTCACCGCTAACTATGCTTGCCTGACTAATCACTAAATGAGCCTGTGAAATTACCTCATCCCTTTAAATGTCTTGTACCTTCTATGAAGTTTTATGTTGCCTATTTCCTTTAAAACATTTTGTAAGGAACATGTCAATTGCAAATATGCGTCTTGGTTAAAGGTGGGACTTCGTATCGACTTCCTCGTCTCAGTTCTGGCATTCTGTCTGGTTTGGTCACATATAAATGTGCACCATATGTGTGTCTGATGGCCAGGGAGGTCAGAAGAGGGTACCAGATCCCCTGAAAGTGAACTTTAAGAGAGTTATGAGCTGTCATATAAGAGCTAGGAAGCAATCCCAGGCTCTCTGTGAGAGCAGCAAGTGCCCTTAACCTCTGAGCCAGCCATCTCTCCAGGCCCACAGCACTGAGTACTTCACTTGGATTTTAATTTTAATTTTCTTTGTTGTTATATGATTATTAGACACCTATTTTTACAATTTTCAATAAACTATGCACTTAATATCTTTTTAAGCTTTCCTCTATGTTATTTTCCTCATGCAGGAATTTTTTGGAGGGTCTTTTAAAGGTGTTTTATGTAGTATTTTTTTCTATTTTGGTTTCTTTTATTGCATGAACCTCATTTATTTTGCTGAATAAAAATGTTGAATTAATTTTAAAATAATACTCTTTGAAGATTTTATAAATTAATTTTTAAAAATTGAATTGTGTTAACATGGAGGGTTGGTTCAGCATGGCTTCTGGAACTGGATTCTACCCAGATTCTGACTCAATTCCAGGTGTCAGATAGACACTAGACTTTGCCTGTTTGTTGTTCTCATCCCATTGTAGGATACCCAGCATTCAGTGTTCTAGTAAGACCTCTGACACATAGCATTGCCAGAGATTATCACAATCACTTGGAAATGGTCACATCCCCCTAAGTTACCTTGACTGTCCTTAACATGTTAACAACTCCCTGGGGAGTGTATAAAGATAAGCAGTTCTCCAGGAGGAAGCAAACTTGCTCCATAGCCTTTTAGACTGGAGGTGGGAAAAAGGGAACAAACCCTAGGTGCCATTTCACAAAGAGTCTAGTTAATTCTTTATTAAGATGAAAACCAACAATGGCTACTCAAAGTCAAGGAGTGACACTGAGCTCCAGAACTTAAAGGGTAAGGGCTCTACTTCTGGCCAAAGTTTATTGGCTTTGGGCGAAGTATGCTCTATTTCTTCCCACACAAAATATTGAGCTGGGATGTCACCTTTTCAGACATGAACTTAGGTGGAAACTCTTTTAGATGCCGAGTCTTGAAGCGATAGAGAGCCCTTGATTAGAGATGAGAGTCACCAGTCTCCCACCCCCCAATGACACTTGCTATTCTCCCCGTACTGATATGACCAATAAATACCCTCAGAACAAAATAGAATGAGACTGGTAAGAATCTCTGAGCCAACTAAAATTCTCAGATCATTTAGGCATAAACTACCACGAGATCTGGACTCCACTCATTTTCTGAACTTACCCAAAACTTTCCAACCTTAATTCACTGATGTATGCCAATTTCCCATGAAATAACAGAAAGCTAAGATCTATATAATTTCATCTGTTAGCGCCGGTCTCTGACCCACTGGTACACTAATTGCTGGAGCCTGCGAAATACATGGACATCCCCTTCCAGACACTACAGAAAGATAAAACAAGTTTCGCCTACCACACCTAGTCTGCCCTCTTAAGTGTTTTCATAGGACACTGGCCTGGCTGGGAAAGCAGAGAAACTGGCAAGCATATTCTGAGGTTTAAGAAAGAGATTTAATGCCCTGATGCTCTGCCTCTTAACTCTTCCTGCTCCCCTCTTCTACAATGTTCCCTGAGTAGGTGTAGGACCTGTTTTGTAGATTGTTCTCCATTAGGGCTGGACTCTCCAGCTCTGCACTTCGATTCCTTGTGGTTTTCTGCAATACTCTCTGTCTGTTGCAAAGATAAGCTTCTTTGATGAGAGGTGAGGAATTCACTTCTCTGTGGGTCCAGGAACAAGTATTTAGAACACAGTGAGAGCCTATTTGGGTTTAATAAAGTGGTAGTTGTAGGCTCTTCTCCAAGATTCCTGACCTCATTAGCCCTGTGTAGTTGGCCAGGTTTCCAGGACCATATTGGATTTCCCTCTTGCAGATCTGAAGTCTAATTAGAGAGCTATTGGTCATCACCGAGGTATGTGTGACATGAATGTACCCATGTAAGTGTCCTGGGAATATCAGAAGCTCTAACCATAAAGTCTCACTAACATGATCTAAAAATGAGGTAAACAAGGTCAACAACAGAATTTTAACATGGATGAGTGACAGCCAAAAAGACCTCAGCCCTACACAAAGAACGACAGGCAACTAAGGAATATTGGGAGTTGGAGAGAGAGTCTTCTTCAGGGACGATCACCCCAATTGTTATCCAACACCAAATGGTGAGCCCTGAAAACACACATACATTACACAGACTAAACAAATAAAACATATGCATTTACAAACGAATTATATATACACACCTTATATACACAAGAATTAGTCAATTAATGAAGAAAGAACCTCAAATTTGAGAGGGGGGAGGAGGCAGAATATGTTGGAGACTTTGGAGGGAGGAAAAAGGTGGGAAGTGATGTAATCAAATTATATTCACCAAAAAAACCCATAATTTTAAAAAGATAGATTAAGCCTTTCTAATGAGACAGTGTGTAGTCTTCATGATATAGTATATCTCATAAAGCAGTCAAGGAGATACTAAGATATCTAAGGGCAACTTTAGCTTACCTATAATAATGTCCACCAAGGTCTATTATTTCTTAAAGTATATATTACCTTGCTTTAATATAAAATGGAAAACATTCAAAATAGAAAAAGTTTAAAGGGGCAATGTTCAAGCTTCCTTGACTAAGACATGAGCATGGCCATTTTTTTTTTTTTTTTTTTGAGAAGCAGAAAGGATGCTAATCAGCCTCACTGTAGCCAAGATCAAGAACTACTCACTGCAAGACAAGCTGGCTGGGGGCATAGCATGGCCATGCTCCCACATGCACACCCAGACCAGCACCTGAAAGGGTCTGAGTGCATTCATTAACTCAGGTACATAAGCGGATATTTCTCCAGTGATCTGATCTGTCTTTATAGCCATGGCTAGCTCACAGATCATAAGATCTTTGAGAAAATATACTCTGACCCAAAAAACCCATGAATGTTTAATTTACACACTCTGCAACCTGACCATAAAGGTTTAGATAGTGTTTGAGGAAACTGCTAAATTCTGAAATGGTAAAGCTGCCTTTGCAATAAAATGTTCCAGGACTGGCTGCTAGGCACAGGCAAAAGAGTAGACATGGCAAGCGCTCTAAGGTAGCAGCTAATTTCTGGTTCAGGAAAGGATTTCAAAAGAAGGGCCATTTCAACTTTAAGTCAAAAAACTCTAGTCTCTCTGCCATAGTAGAAGGGTGTTTATATCCATGGCTGCGTAACAGCTGCTCCGACTTCCACTTCTCAGATGACCCGGGGATTTAGTAAGAATCAAATGTAGTCAGTGGCGAGGTTCACCTTCCACCCCCTTTGTCTGGCCTCATGAGAAGTTCCTGCCAGCTGCTCTAGCATTTATCCCTGAAGACTTCACTGATTCTGTACAGAAACAACCTCTCTCCAACATCTCAGCACATTTACCAAGAAAAAGGAATAAAGTGTTAATTCATATTCTTCTCAGGTGTCTTTTTTTTTTTTTTTTCCTTCTGTCAAATCACTGCTTTAAGCTTTTCGCTTAAAGATTCCTGAAGTACTGTTTTCTGTTGTTAAGGAGAAGCTGGCAAAGGCCAAAAATATTCTGAAATTGAAAGGAGCTTTATATGCAGGCTAACAGAAGCGCTAATCAGCTTGGAGGTAGCATCTTTTCCCTTCCTTAGCATATGGATTCAGGACAGACCTGGTAGCCTTGGAGGGCCAGAGGATGGGAATGGGCTGAGGGGCATTTTTGTTTCTTTGGCCCAAAGGGAAATATTCTGGCTGACTCACCAGTATTCTCCAGCTCAGACCTACAGGTGCAGCTGGACGTTAAGATTCCCCAGAATAGACAAGCAGAAACAATCAGGACATGGGTCAGAGCCCTCATTAGGAAGGCTCATTTGTATATATGTTAAAAGCCTTAGAGAGTTGCTATAGTTTTGTGCTCATATTAATTTTACACACTCATAGAGTTGACTCTGGATTCTGGTTTGTCCTTTTCTGTGTGCCCTGGAATGTAAGGGGTTTTACCATATAGACCATTTTTTAGAGAGACACCCAAAGGATAAATAGTCACACGACAATTGGTCTTTCTTTTGAGGTTATATTGCTGTGCTTTCTAATATATTGCTGTTGAATTTGTTTTCTTGCTAGCAATTAATTTTTTTATTGTTAACTGGATTACCAGTGTATCATTTTTTCATAAACTAGAATGACATAGAAATCATAAGGAATCATCTATACTCTGAGACTAAAACATGCGTGAACATGATCTCATCCTAACTCTCCTGAATGATAATAACTCATGGCTGAGGTGCTGCCTGGAACTATGTGATGTTTTTAAAAATGTTGTTGAATACGTCTTGGTTGTTGTTGTTTTTAACAGCATGCTCGATCACTTAAAACCACATAGTAAATTAGCAAAGTGGCTGCTAAACTCGAAATATTTCTTCCGGTCTTCCACTTTGTTGCCACCAGGAAAAAGAAGTGAAGGACAGCAGAGGGAGACAGAGAAAGGAGACTGGGCAACTTCAATTCACAGAAAGGTGATGGTGGTTCTGCCAGGGTACACCGGACACCTCCCCTTTGTTTTCCCCCAGCATCTGTGCTAAGTCAAGTGCTTTTATCTCCCAGGCTCTTTTGTAGCTAAACAAAAGGTGCTTAAGAACACACTGGAAACGTACTTCCATGCTTGTCTTCTCTAGAGAGACACCCAACCAGAGTCACCCTGGAACTGGGTTGTCCGCTAAAAGGCTGCAGTCTCCATATCTAGCTACTGCAACGTCTCAGGCACTGAGAGAGTCTGAGCTCAGCTTCTGAATTTTGGAAACATACCTGTCACAGCAGCTTATCTTTATTATGGTGGCCACTGTACGAGGTTGTCCCTGAAGAAAACCATGGCATAGTTTCAAGAAACTTCCCTAAGTAGAAGTTTATTGAGGTTGATCACTGGATCTGAGAAGATGCGAACAGACCTGTAACTGAACCACAATGGACTAGAACTCATGGTAGATAGCAAGTGAGGCCATGAAGCAGAGAGGCTCAAGAGCTCCAGAAAAAAGCAACACAGTCGCCAATACAATGGTCAGTGAAAGAGGTGATATTTTAAAGAAAACACTAGAGCTGGAGGAATGGTACTCAAAGAAAAACAAAATCTAAACAGTATCCTGGTGATTCAACAAAAGCATTAGTATGTGGCTTTTCTCTCCCCTGCTTCTGTCTTATAAATTCTCTGCAGGCCATGAAACAGCCTCTTCCTTTTGAGAATCAGCTTTCACACTGCAGTGAAGCTGGAGTCATCAGCGATATCTGGGACCAGCTCACTGGTACGTGTGCCTGGTTATCCTGGCATCAGTCCCCATGGGTAGAGATGGTAGTTCCTGAAGAAGATTGGGTACTTTCAGTTTTTCCTAAACACAAGGTAATAACTGAGTATATTGCTCCACCCTTTTAAGGAAGGAGCTTCATTCCAGATTTCTGTACTAAAATCTGCTATCCAATTGTGACAGAAGTTTCAGAATTAATAAATCCTTTCTTTTCTGTGTGCATCATGGTTTTGCTGAAGCACTGTGATCTGCTTTAGGATACAAATACTAACAAACTGGACCAAAAATTAGTTCTCATTGTCTATACTTTGAATATATTATTACATGTAATTAATGGCTCTACTCTAGTTTCCAGCTACTGTACTAGTTAATGCAATTGGGATTAATAACTGTAATATTAATAAGAAAAATAATAGTAAATGATGCTTGCCCTTTAGCATTAAAATGATTTATTTATGTACTACCAAATGGCTCCAATGTTTAAAAGAAAAGGCAGACTACAATTGGTTGTTGAAGTCAGAAGATAACCTAAACAACAAAGAGCAGAGGTAGATTTTGGCACAGTCAAACCCATGTAGATGGCTGGAAAGAGGAACTCAGTATCACTGTTTGGCAGTGTCATTGATATACAGTACACAGAAGATAAAGTTTTAGTAACAGTGATAAATGATTATATACATAGTTTATGGGAGCTCATGGCTTTTTTCTGCATAGTCCAAACTCCCTGTCTCATCCCAAATTAATAAATAAATACTCAAAGGAAGATAATCTATGGACTATTACATACTAAGTAGATTTATTGGAACATAAGCTGACCACCACCTTCCTACTATTATTTAAGTCATCTATTTGACTTGTTTGGGTTTTACTTGAGGCATCTATTCTGGATACATTTATAAAGATTTCTATGGAGGACAACCTACATCAACCAGGAAATTGCCAGCATTCAATACCTTTCCATCTGCACATGACAAAGAAAAGCACATCACTTTAAATAGAGAGTGAATCTGGAAGAAGCCTGATAATTTGCACACACACACAAAACACACATACAAATATATACACGCACACACACACACAATGCACATACAAATATATACATGCACACACACATATACTTAAAATACACACACATAAACACACAGACAGACACAAACACACATATACATACATACAAACTCACACACAAATATACACATGCACACAGATGCACACATATAAATACAGATGCGCACAGAGACACACATATAAATACATACACATATAAACAAATATATATACACAGAACACACACACACATATATAATACACACAAAAAACACATATACATACACATAGAAAACATACACAGATACACACACACACTTACAGATACACACTTATAATTACACACATGCAGACACATACATATAAATACATACAAACACACATATACAAGTATAAAAAACACACACAGATACACACATTCACACACTCACACAGACACAAATAATATACACACGCACACACACATACAAAACATACAAATACACATATACACATATAAACATACACATACACACATACTAAAACACAAAGACAAAAACATACAAACACATACACACACAGACACACACAAATACACATATGCACACAGACACACACACACACACAAAAACATATACAAACACACAGACACATAAGCGCGTACACACACACACAAAACCACATACAAAATGCTTCTAGTCCGTCTAGGACAGACATCCGCTATGCTAGAAGAAAACAAATATTAAAGACAATATAACAATTTAGGAATTATGATTAAATGTATAGTTTTACTTAAAGTCCTTAGGCAAAAAGTTGAAATACATTGATAATAACAATAAAGAACTATGTTTTCAAGTGAGGAAGTAAAACAATTCCTTTCTTACCCTTTTACTTTTTGTGATCTTTCTTCCTTTCAAAAAAAGAATCTCTTCAGAGTATCCATGAAGTAGTTATTGTCCAAATTTACCAAATTATCTCCACATGAATCTCAATGGCATCCCTGGTGAATATCCTTTCTGAAAGCTCAACCCAGTTATCACACCAAAAGGAGACACCTAGCTCTATGGGGGGCATGGCAGGAACTATCACACAGCTTTATGGGAAGCTGCCCTTCAAAGGAGCTTTGCTCTCTAATTACAGGTGCATGGCTTCCTCCACAGCCAAAAGCACTCTCAGCCAAGCTACAAACCAGTCATTCTGACAGTGACATAAAAAGAAGTCTTTGATCTTTCCCACCACACAGTGGAGGCCAAGTATGGAGCAGTGATAAGTCATACATTCAACCTATCTCTGGATGCATGTTTCCAATAGTAGTCATTAATGCCACCCTTCCCACACATATTTACATCCCAGGCATGCTCACACGTGTGCACACACATGTACACCATGGCCAAAGTTAAACATGTAAGGGCGGGCTTCCAAATCACAAAAGAATATGGCTGAAGAACTGGAAATTTTACTTCTTAGCTGTTTGTCTCCATTTCCTCTAAACTTTTCCACCCTTGAGCTAGAAGTCCAGAAGTCCCCTTAAGTTGGAGCTCCCCTCAGGGAAGCCTAGGAGTAGGAATTCAAGAGAAGACTTGAGTTCAGATCTCCCTCCTCTCCCACTGGGAGTAACCAACTCCACATGAGGGAGTGGACCCCTACCATGGGGAAGGAGCTCCCATTTCAGCACCATAGACTCAGTACAGCATCACAGTCCACAGCATCAGTACAGTGCCGGCAAGTGAGACTGGGTCAGAGGCCATGGAGAGGAAGACACAGGGAGGCATGGCTGTGTGGATGGCTACTGCGGGTGATTGATTGGCTGCTCTTCCTCGCTTTCACACTGGTTCCTGTTATTTCCTTCAGGTCTTGTCCCCCATCCCTTGACTTTTATCCTATCAATATTAATTGTTCTTATGCCATGAATCAAGACCAAACATTCGAAAATAAATCATCACTTCATAAAAGCTGACTTATTATATATCATGGTGATTATCCTTAACTTGATCATGTTTAACACTGTTTTATATGCTTGAAAAGTGCCAATGGAAAATTTAAAAGTCATAACCATAGAAAATATCTGTGATATTAATAGAGATGTTACCTTGATTCAGCTTATATCACAAAATCTATTTGTATAAGAACATCATATTGTACAGGTAAAGTTATATAATTTCTATTTGTCAGTTAAATAAAGGAGTCCTTAGTTGTTAAATTATACAAAAATACTGAGTACTATTTATGGACACTGGTTAAAGAATAAATGTTTCAAACGTGTCCTTACCCTCGGTAGGGGATACAGCTTCAGAGGAGTCATGATTTCAGGGAGGGGAGCATCAGGTGTGCTGGGCTTAGAAACAACATTTGTATTTCCTGTGATTCTCAGAGACTAAAAAGACAGGATACAATATAAATGTGGCTAAATATTAAGCCTGTGAGCTCTGGGAGATGGGTGGGTGGCTTTGCTCATCCTCAGCAGTATGAATTGGAGCTAGTAGCATTTCTAAAGTGCAGAAGGAGCCTCAGGAGCTTGCACACAGGAAGAGGCTGCTGAAGACCTCTGAGTCTCCTCAGTCAAGAATCCACAGCCACTGCTCACAGTAGGAGATAAGGTCAACATGGGGCTCATTTAAGATGGAAAAAAAAAATCAATAAAACATGACTCAACCTGGAAGTCACAACAAAAGCTGGCCAATAGGGAAGAAAATAGAAGGTAAATTCAGCAGCAGGGAATTCTGGGAACTTTGGAAGATGCTGTAAGAGTGGCCATCAATGTCATAGGATACCCGATCAAAGGTCCCAAATACTAGAGATGAACTCACTCCAGGACTGCAAAAAAGCTGGTGGGGATAGATACTGCCAGCAAATGCACAAATGCCCTACTTGATCTGCCTTGGCTGCTAAGCCTAGGGAGAAAGTAGACAAAAGAGCTGGCAGGCATACAACCCAACATCAGACATCTTCAGGAAGAAATAACTCATTGTACTAAAAAAAAAAAAAAATGTCTGTGTACAGCACAGCTGGCCCAGCACCTACTATTCTCAGGGCACAAAATGAAAATAAATCCAGAGGGTTAGAACAAGATAGCAAGTGGTCTGAGATAGGATAGGTGCTGAACAATGAGCAGAACAAAGATCTTACAATTGTCTGAAAGGAGATATTCAGGGGAAATCCATGGTGTAGGAAGCCTGTCTCCACTCAGATCTAGATCAAGGCACAAGCAAATGTACACCGGAAGTTTGGGGGAGCACCATAAGAAGAGGTGAGGTTAGTGAAGTGGGGAGGCCCAAGGAAGAAGTGCCCTGCCCAGGTAGCCCGACCTGCCAGGCCCTGAGCCAAGGGAGGCAAATAACATCCTGGGTTTCTGTACAGGGGTGGGCAATACAGAACTACCATTTCCTGGATGGAAAGAGATGACCATGGGTCTGGTGATCTTCAAGTCACAGCTCCCTAGTATCTGAAGCAACTTAAACCAATGAACACACAGCCAGGAGAGAGCCACGCTTTATATTCTTCTGTTGAAAAAAATAGGGAGAAGACCAAGGGAAAACTAAGGATGTGAGAAACAGCAATCATTCTTTTAGGGAACAGAGAGGAAATTAGTGTTTAAGAGGAACATTTTCTACCCCCAGCATCCCTATAAATATTTGTTTTTAGTAGAAGCTGAAACTCTGTGCTTTCTTTTTTTCACTCGGAGCTAACTATGGTGAACCACATTTTCAGACTCTCTTAAGTGTTATGAGCTAAGCATCTGCCATTGCTGGATGTGGAGTAGCATCTGAAAGCCCGTCCATGGCTTACTCCTTAGTAGGAGGTGGAGGCACCAAGGTAGGGCTTAGTGAAGACAATTTAGATCACTAGGGGAATAGCCTTGATAGAGGTACTCGAATCTCATCCTCTTCTTTCTTGGATTCCTGGCCACCAAGAGATGAGTAGTCTTTGATACATTTTCCCTATGAGCCCAAAAGTGACGGGCTAATCAGTTGTGAATTAGATAAACCTTTCCACCTTTTAAATGGGAGGGAAGGAGGAAAGGGGGAAAAGGGAGAGAGGGAGGGAAGAGAGAGAAGAGGAGAGAGAGAGATGGAGAGACGGAGAGACAGAGTATTTATAGAGATAGATGGAACCCAGGATCACGTACACAACAGGACAGGCTGACATACATCCCAGTCTATCTTACTTTTCTTTCTAACTTTAACATGCATGTACACATGTATGGGTGTGCATGCAGAGACCACATGTGAATGGTAGAGCTCTATTGCTCTCTACCTTAGTTTTTTAGACTTAGACTCTCAGTGAACCTAGCTATTCCTCAGTTCCTGTGATCCTCCTGCTTCTGCCTCTCAGTGTTGGGATTACAGGCACACATTGTCACACTTTTTTTTAAAAAAAAAAAAAAAATGTGGGTGCTGGCACGTCTGAACCCAGTCATGCTTGTGTGGCGAATACTTTGCCCCCTGAGCCATCTTCCTAGTCTCCCTGTCTTAAGATAGGCTGCTTCAATAACACATGCTGATAAACACATCTCTAATTGGACAATTAGAAATCAAACAAACTCTGACATTCCAGATGTTTGGGGGCTGATATGATGCTTATGTCTCCCACTGTAAAGCCTTTCAGACTTTGAACTTTTAAATTAAGGACTATCAACTAGAAAACCAAACACAAATACTGTAGATATTTCTTGTGCTAAGTATTTTGGATAAGGGGCACTAATTTGAGCTCTCACTGCAAATACTTCTGGAGGAGAATTCACCGAAGCTTTAGATATAAATGTCTCTGCAGCAGCTTCCACACTGGCTTGAGGAGGGGAATAATATGACCGTTGTATTTCTATTATAATTTTCCTATTTGTTATTTCATGGGGAGCAGATATGGGGGTCAGACAGAGGACAACTTGTGCAGTCACCTCTCTTCTGCCATGTGGGTTCCAGGAATCGAACTCAGGTCCTCATACTTGGCAACAAGTACCTTTACATGCTGAGCCATCTCATCAGCCCAAGGTAAACATTTTGATGACTATTTTTCATAAATACAGAGAAAAAAATATTTGATAATTCCTCTCAACTGTGTATTGAGGTGTATATACTTCTAATGTATAAGTGTTTCACAACTGAGCCATGGCAAAAGAAATGCAAAGCCAAGCAGCTTCACAAGGAATTGGTGTTTGTTTCTGGCAGGGGCATGCCCTTCTGGGAATTGATGCAGTAACATAATCTTCTGAAAGCCATAAAAATCCCAGATGCATTGATTCACTAATTCTTCTGTTAGCTTCATAAAATAATGACAACAACAACAACAAAAAAACCAAAAACCAAAACAAACAAACAAAAAACAAGAACAAAAACAAAAAAACCCAAAACAGACCAAAAACTTCCGAAGGAAAGCAGTTTTGGAGACAATGGTGGCCTGCATGAGTCAACAGTAAGAAGTGACAGGTACATGAGCAAGAAATGGCTGAGAGCCTGCACTGTGTTCTCCCTCCTCAGCATCACTTACTTCTCTTAAAGACTTTGGGTGGTGGTGACTTTGAATCCACCCAACACAGGGAACAATGAAGTCAGAGAACTGTATTTAAGTCAGAATCCAACTTCCAACAGACACAACCCAGAGTCATTCCCTGCCTGCACTGTAGACAGAACCCGGGGTCTGGTATGCTAGGCAAGGGCTTTGCCCTGTGCTGGAGGCCTGGCTTCCTTTTATGGAAGCACATTCAGCCTTATCACTGCTATGAAAACAGGGCAAAATTTTAAGCATATGATGTCAAAATGAAGTGGGAAGAGATCAAACCTGCCACTCTGTGTGTGTGTGTCAAAGTGACTCTACCACTAAGAAAGGCTCAACGTGACAAGAAACACTGGAGACAAGAAGCGTTTGATGGGATTCCTAGTCTGCTCACCCACATACTAGAGGCACAAATTGGACTCAGTGGGTAAAAAGACTAAGGAGGGATTAAGTTCAGAGTGACAGATGGCATTGTGGTCTTGGAGGAGTTAGAGTAGAGGAGCAGGGTGGATATGATAAAATTTACTGTATACCTAAATAAAATTCTCAGAGAATAAATAAAAAAATATTTTTAAACTCCCATCTGCTATTCATTTTATAATTTTGAATAAATAATGTAAAGATACTGTCTATACAAAATTGATTTCTAACAAAAGTTAGTTCTACCCTACAAGCGCATGGCTTGGCCCTCAGGGTATATTTTCTTATTAGCAATTTGCGAATGTTCCAGAAACAGCCTTCTTGAGCTTCTCCAGGCTAGGACATGCTTGATTCCTTGTACTTGTGGGAACACTGACACCATGTGGTGGAGTCAGCTCCATACACATGCTTCTCACAACCTCTGGGGGTTCATTGTCTTGCCTGAGACCAGTGGTAGCTGGGAAGGAAGACAGGCTGGAATGCATGGGAAATCAGACAGAATTTCTTTAAGATGGTATCTCTAATGACTGTTCCTAAGTTGTCCTGGCTTCATGAGCTTCCTTGATATTTTCTGGAGTCATAAATATCTGGCATCAACAAAACCAGGTCCTGAGGGTAGAGACTACAGCAAGCATGGACTGTAGAACCCACAGCAAAACACTGCAGGAGGCTCTGCCCGCATGGGGGAGACAATGCCCTGCTATCACAGTTAGTCCCATGAATCAACTGTCTCTAATTTTAATTTTATTTATGTTTTGATCATTGATTCTTTAACACAGTCATCAAAAAGCCTTTGGCTTCATGGTAGCAAGCAAGACTACAGTATCAATGGGGTTCTTGTTAATGGATTTTAGATTGGTGCCTTTCTAAGAAATTGTTTTTAACCAAATGATGGATGGATGTTAAAGGTAGATTATCTCACATGGCTAACTCTAGACAAAGTCTGTGCTTTGTTCAGGGTCCCTTCACTAGTGACAAGTTCTCTGAAGTACATTCCCCTCTGTAGACATAGAAAGAGAAGCTTCTTGGAAATTGTGGGATTTCAAGAAAAGCATTTGAAGTGCGTAGAACGGTGGTACTAAGTATATTTTATAAGATACAAACGTCAAAGGAAGCTAAATCTTGGAACAAGGTAAACTTCAGTTTACAGAGCCTGAATTTGCCTGGCAAGTAGGTTATGTAGACCATCTGCATTGATACCGTCTTCTTTTTGTTTGTTTCATAGACATACTAAACTACTTAAAGCTTCTCAAGAAAGAGCACTCGCCGGGCAGGGGTGGCGCACGCCTTTAATCCCAGCACTTGGGAGGCAGAGGCAGGCAGATTTCTGAGTTCGAGGCCAGCCTGGTCTACAGGGTGAGTTCCAGGAAAGCCAGGGCTACACAGAGAAACCTTTTCTCCAAAACAAAACAAAAAACCAACCAACCAACCAACCAACCAACAAAGAGCATTCAAATCTGCAACCTCGCTGATAGGGCTCCACTGGATTGTGTTCACTGTTTCAGAAGGCTTCCCATGGGTGGTTCTAAGTGAGCTCAGAGCAGCCCAATGGGACAGGAACACTCCAGACCACACAGCCATTACCACACAGCTTGTAAGGCAATACACTGCCCTTCACAGGACCTAGAAATATTAGGAGTCAAGAGATGGTCGCTTGCAGCTTATCACTGGATCTACATACTGGTAGTCTCTCAGTCTACATAGTATAACTAGGAGGAGGAATAGCTGCCTTCAGACCTTCAAAACAGAAAACATACAACATTATGAGGACTCCTGTGACCACAACTGCTGATGCAATTGGATCCTGCTTTCTGGTCAGTTAAAGGTGTACTCGCAGGCGAGGGGACAACAGCAAAGTGACAAGCAAAGTGTAATCCCAGTCCTAGGGATTACATTGTTCCCAAAATCAATGGCTAACGTAGCATATCAAAGGTTCATTTACAGGCTTTGTTTTACATTACTTGTTTTACATTACATTATTACACATGGATTTTTCTAATAGAAATCACATATCCACACATCCATAGGTAACCATCTTCTCCTCCCTCACATTTCTGCAGTCCTTGGTCACACTGAATCATGGTTGTTTAACCTCTCAGTCTTCCACAGAAGGGCCTCTGGGTGTCGTTTAGCCCCTGCTATTACAAATAATGCCACAAAAAATGGTCTCCTGACAGCATCACAAACTCTGGCAACGAAGCTTTTGTGATCGATAGGCTTCTATTTGTAGGATTTCTGATGCAGAATAATCATTCTACCTCTAGTTTGGCTTAGATATCACCAAAGTTTCCACTTTAAACGCTACAGCAGCATTTTATATTCTGCTCAGTAACACATTTACAAGTCTGCACAGATTAGCCAGCAGAGGTGATGGACAAACTTCTGAACTTTTGTTATCTAATACGGGATAAAAGAGAGTAAGTGAGTGAGTGTAAGTAGTATTCTTTCATGACTAAGTTTCAACTCTTTTCAATGATTTAGATACTATGGATATCAGTTTTCTCTCTGCCTTGCCTATGCACTCCCATCTACATAGAAACTTAACGATGCCTTCTCTATGGCCCTCTTCCATGGGATATTCAGGGTTTTATAGCTTCTAAACTACTCTTGCATTCAGATTTACTCTCGCTGCCCCTCCCCCTCCCCCTTCCCTGGATTGCTTTCTTATGCCTTTGTTCTTCATGCTGTCATTCAAGATTTGCCTCCCACAGTCAAATTTATTAATGTTCTCATTAGCACAACTTGAGTTTGAGCCACAGTTAGAAAATTGTTCACACATGTTTTTTTCCTGGTCACATGCCAGGTTTCAATATGACCATGTAGATTTCTGATCTTTGGATTTGTTCTGATGTATGCTATGAAACATGCACAATTTTAATTCTTCTTCATGGTCATTCCCAGCCCCACTTATTGATGTTCTCTGCCCTTGCTGTTTAGTTGACTGTACTGTATTCTGTATTTTCTGTGCAGTTGGCTCCATGTTTTCTTACTGCATCAGTGCTACCTGCTAGAATTCTCCTCAGAGATGCAAAATCTACTTGAAAAGATCAGTAAGGCTTTCCATTTCTCAGGCTTTTCAGGTTTTCTTGAGTCTTCTTGTTTGTTAATTTTTTCCAACTAAATTTTTATTTATAATTAATTTTATAATTAACTGGTTCTAAAACAAACCTAACGGAAACAATGCTACTGAATAACCTGTCCAAGAGTATGCCCTCTGTCTCCATAAGCAGTTCTATAGTTACATACATTTGCAGGATCCTAAATTATTTTTTTAAAATGCATTGGATATTTCCCTTGAAGTTTTTGCCCAGGTTCTCTCATCTATGACTCACCCATCCATATATCAATCTACCATCCATCCATCCATCCATCCATCCATTCATCCACCTGTCCATCTACTTATTCAGCCAGCCAGCCATGCACATCATGACTATATTCTTATTCATACATATATCAAAATAGCTCACACAAACTAGCAATGCCTACTACAAAATTAAGCTACCGTTCATTAATGTAGAAAGAGTTACTACCTTGTTATATAAAAACCTCAAATATGTGAGATGCCAAGCCCTTGGGTAGAATAGGTTCCCTACTCAAACATAAGCAGTTTGTTTATTGAGTGTGTGATATATTAGAAGCCAGTTTTCAACATCTCTTGGATAAAACAGGTTGACGAAAGACAAGCCTGAAAGAGTAATACATTTATGGCCATCAAAAAAACCCATCGTCTGTTGATTTAAGTCTGTTTAATAGAAAACCAAACACAATGCCTGGCTGATGCAATTAGTTCCTGTAGGAACTTCCTTAAGACTCCAACAGAAGAGGGTTCCTTAAAATCATTACATAATTCTATTCAGTCTGATGTGATTTGTATGGGAAAAGGCATGAGCAAATGTGTGTCCCCTGGGCTCAGGGGAGCTTCTGGAACGGCATTAAATCCTCAAAATTGCAAACATTCTTACTCGACAAAAAGACCTGGCTACAATGAAGGTGGAAGCCTGGTTCTCACAGTCCATTAAAGTAACATGGAGAGGAGGAAGCTCTGAGGGCAGAGCATTAACTTGTGTTTTCAAGTGCACACAGCAGATCAGTACGTCTCAGCCCAGCTGTGCTCAGAGGCAGAAGTACATAATTACCAGGGGCACATATTTATTTATTTCCTTGAACTTGAAGATGTAATTGGACTTCTGTAACTAAGGTAAATTTGACTTTTTTCTTAGGCCAACAATAAGGGCTTGCTGTACCAATTAACTTAGACGACGGGCATTTTCTTCAGTCTGAATGAGCTGACTTTCACTAACCTCAGCCCTTGACAAAAAATGAGCCCAAGATTGTTCTCAAATAAAATTCCACATTCTTGACCAAAAAAAAAAAAAAAAGACTTACACTCTATGAAAATACAAATCATTAAGAATTTGTTTGCCAAACCTAGTAGAAAGTAAGCCTATTATTAAGACCTCGAGTCTTACCCATTGGCAAAAGAACTGTGAGTGTGATGAGCATTTGACAAATGCTCACACAGCTTTTTCTTCCTTTATACTTCCCAGAAATCACCCGTTCGAATGTGGCTACAAATCTAATGGCTCTCATGTTTTGGCCGTGAACGAATTGGAAGACAATCTTTGACCACAGGTTACTGTGCTTTGGGCTTTGACCACAGGTCACTGTGCTTTGGGCCATGTTGTATGGAAGACATTAAAGAAGTGAGTGGTGGTGATGTGGCAAAGCTGCTCCACCCTTACAGACAATTCATAGGTCATGTTCCTCAGGTTACAGCATGTGGGAAGATGTACTGAATTAAAACTGATTCTTTCCTGGATCTGTGGAATAGGCAAAAGACAACTCATCTTTCCTTTTATTAAGAAATGTCTGCAAGAAAAACTTACTTCTCGGGTTTAATGATTCCATAGCCACAACTTTAGTATCTTTATATTATCTTGAAATCATCATAAAAACAACCTAGCCAGATGATGGGGCTGCACACCCATAATCCCAGTACTTGTGAGGTGGAAGCAGGCAGATCTCTGAGATTGAGGCCAGCCTGTTCTACAGAATGGGTTACTGGATAGCCAGAGCTACACAGAGAAATCCTGTCGCAAACAAACAAAAACAACCTATGAAAATGATTTCTAATTTAAAGCTGTATAATCACAGAAATAAAAAAATATAGATGGGTATTTCTATATCAGACTTTATTTCAAGTTGTTAAAAGATATTTTCAAGTATTAAAAACATACTAGATAGAACAAGATTTCATGTGCAACTAAGAGTATCAGTGTAGCATCATTAATGACACAGAAAGTTTGCCCAGGTAATTTATGTGTGCATGTGTTCATGTGTGTAGAGGGTAGTGAATGTGAACAGAAGCCAGAGGAGTACTGTCTGTCCTGGTCTGTCATTCACACCCTTTTCCTTTGAGACATCTTCTCTCTGAAGCTTGCCATTTAAGTTAGACTGGTTGGTCCCTGAGCTTCCAGGATCTACTTATTTCTACACAAAGCACTGAGCCATCTCCTTACACCCTGTCTAGATAAATTTTAGAGGTAAATGTCAGGCTTTTACTAAAAATATTCAAAATATAAGTACTTATATGATACAAGGATTTATACTGTTTTGGATGTTTAACATTATAAGAAAACTTTCTAGATGCTGATTTTGAAACGTGGGGAAAATACAGTTTTAAGAAATTCCTTTCTGGGCTCTGTGGACAAAATGTAGTTGCAGAGCTTAACAAATCTCAGTGGCCAGTGGCTGTAAACTGTCAGCCTACTCCTGGTAGTGTGTGGGGAGAGTTTCAGAAAGTGTAAATCTACCTAATCTAATGCAGGGTTCTCCTGCTCATGCTTAGTTGAACAGAGAAGAGCAGAAGCTGAAATATTGAACACTGTCCAAGTGCGTGCGTGCAACTACATGCAGCCTATAGAAACCAAGCAACGGAGTGGACGGAAGCTAAACTTGTTTTGTTGTCTGCAATGAGAAGTTCTGCCTGGCTTGCAGAAGCACCCGCTGGATTAAATACTCACGTTCAAGTCCCCTCCAGACGCTGACTTCGAGGGGTCCTCATCACTATCTGCACCCGACAGCCCAAGATGCTCAGCCTAGAACACAGACATGCACCCCACCATCAACTCCAGGGGAAAATGAACTCCAACAAGAGCAGGCATCCTTTAGTGCGACAAAGGCAAAAACAAAACAAACAAACGAACGAACGAGCGAGTGAACGAACGAACTGGCCCAGGCAAGCTTGAAGGCATTGGTGAGTGCAGAGTCCGCCTTAAGAACTAGAACACTGTTTTGAAATAGCTCCTAACCAAAGTACTTCCTCACTGCAAAATCAACCACTGAATCCACAACTCATGGGAAGAAACTTGTGTTTTCCTTTTTTTTTTTGTTCTTTCCCCAAAGCATTTCTTTATTTTAGAAAATACTCAATTTTAGAAATAGTCGTGGCTGTAAACTGGCAAAGTTAGAATAGCAAATCAACTGATTAACTAGGTCTTAAAGGTTTCAATGTTTTAATCTCTGTGTAGTTAATGGATTGAGTATACACAGAAACCATTTAACAAACAGCTGATTCCATCTCTAGCCATAAAGACAGACAATCATACACCATCAGCTGCACAATCAGGTAGGGGGAGCTAATTAGAAAATTCAATTCCCTAGCTTCCTAATGAGAATCTAGGGACTTAAAGAATTCACACTCTCCACTAGACCTCAGGTTGACATTTAGGTGTGTTTTAAAAACAACTAGTTTGAGAGAATGAGTAATGTCAAAAGTGATACAAAACTGACATGAATTAAAATAGTAAACATTTGTCCTTACTTGCCTCAGCCAAAATTATGTCCCTTTAAGGTATATACTTTATTAACATTTTTATGGGCAGACACATTCACTCACATATATACACCTATGCATATTCTTCCTTAAAGGCAACATACTAGACTATAACTTCAGTTTGAATGCTTTCCTAAGTCCCCATCCTCAGGTGTTAGGCTGTACTGAGGCATGAGCCTGTCTGTCTGTCATCACGTCATAGGATTTTAAGAATCGTTTTAAAGTTACTTACTCAAAGTGCTTTTTATAGATAAAGAAATTGAAAGTCACACTTTGCTGAGCACTGTACAATGTGAATGGATGATTGACATCAAGGACTTAGATGGGTGTTCATTCTAGCATTTACTAGTACTATAAGTGACTAAATTACAAAGGTGTGAGCTGCTTGACCATAATGATGTACAATGATGATCTTCTCTCTCAGATTTCTAGGGGCACTAGGTAAAGATGCATTCAGCGTGCAAAAATCTCTAATTATAACAAGGATAGAAGCAAAGAGCTAGGAAGTGTATGCATAACACAGAGAGAGAGAGAGAGAGAGAGAGAGAGAGAAAGCGCAATCCAGTAGAGACAAGGCTGAGTAAGAAAGTGGATGATGTCTAGAGCAGAAATATATTTAAATAAAGCAGTAATAAATGAAAGATGAGGTACATAAAATGGGATAAATGACCCTAGAAGTCCAAGGCAGAAAAGACAAGCTATTGTATAAAGAGATTTTCTTATAATGAACAGGGCAGACTGTGCATCACCTGTGACTCTTTCCCTGACAGGACCTGGATTCCTGGTGTTTGCCCTTCCAATTGTCAAAAGTTAGGGGGTCTCCACACTTCCAGGAGATAGACAGAGCCTCCAGTGGAGGGATGGGAACACCAACTCACCTTAAAGTTTTGACCCAGAGTTGTTTATGTCTAAAGAAATGCAGGGACAAAAATGGAGCAGAGATGAAAGGAAAAGCCACTCAGTGACTAGCCCAATTTGGGATCCATCCCATGGGCAGGCACCAAACCCTGACACTATTACTGATGCTGTGTTATGCTTGCAAGACAGGAGCCTCGCATGGCTGTCCTCTGAGAGGCTCTACAGCTGAGTGAGTCAGATGCAGATACTCACAGCCAGCTATTGAACTGAGGGCAGGGACCCTTATGGAAGAGTTAGGGGAAGGACTGAAGAAGCTGAAGGGGATGAGAACCCCATAGGAAGACCAACAGTATCAAGTAACACCAATCCCTGGGAGCTCCCAGAGACTAAGCCACCAACTAAAGAGCACACATGGGCTGGTCTGTGGTCCTTAGCACAGAAGAAGCAGAGGACTGCCTTGTCTGGCCTCAGTGGGAGAGGATGTACCTATATCTGTAGAGACTTGATGCCCCAGGGAAGGGGGATGTGAGGGGGATGGAGGGGAGGGGTGGAATTGGTGGGGGGGGGAGCACCCACTCAGGGGCAAAGGGGAGGAAGGAGAGGGTGAAGAGCTCCTGGAAGAGGGACCAGGAAGGGGGCTAACATTTGGAATGTAAATAAATAAAACAATTAAAATAAATTAAGTTAGAGGGTCTCTAAACCGCAAGCTTTCACAGTTGCCTTACTAGTTAAACCAAATGTTTCTCTACTCCTATATTTTGCTTTATCTGCTGGGGATTGCATCTCAGTGAGGGAGTTGCCGAATCAGCTAGATCTAAGGCGAGGGATGGGGACATAGGGTTTTATTATGAACTGGTAACCAAGGGGACGGCAGAAAACACAGTCCCAGCAAGTTCATCTAAACAATACCAGGAACAAAAACACAATTAAGAGCCCTAAAGAATTCTGATTCTTTAATTTCATTTATACTTGACATGAAAGGAAGAGGCCAGGAAAGGAAGGGGAAGAACAGGGGGAGGGGGATGAGCTACTTAACAGTAAAAAGATCTCACTAATGAGACATACCCTGAGCACCAATTTTCAAAGAACACAGACAAACAGGGTAAAGAGCACAAATATATAATTATATACCTCATCCTTCACAAAGCAGAATGAGAAAACCATTAAAAGATTTCAGGAAGAAGGAACAACAGGCTGTGAAGGCTCGAACAAAATGAGAGTTTTGCTGCTCGGTGTCTGGAAATGTATGCAGCTGTCCAGTAGAAGGTGCTGGTTGCTGCCATAGCTGGGCAGAGCTTGGTGTAGTGCAAGGACAGCAGGCAAGGCACCTTAGGTTTTAGCACCCCCCCCCCCCAGCAAGCACACGGTAAATCATAACACTAAGACTGCAGGTTCAGAAGGAAAAGCAGATGTCTATATAGCAAGAGGTGCAAGTTTATGAAGCTGAGCTGAGAGACTTCCTCTCCTCACAGATGGAGATCCTATCCCACCTCAGAGAGTGGTATTGATGTCAATTATTTATATTAGTCTTTTCTTCGTAAAAAACGATGCATGTGTGGTCTCACACACACGTGTGTCTGTCTGTCTTTCTACAAGGAGCAAGGGGTTCCAAACTTGGGTTTTTATGTTTGCAAAGCAAACACTCCTCTTCCTCACTGAGCCTCAACTTTGTGTTCCTGAGCCATACTTATTAGCAAGGAACGATACTATATGTCAGTAAAATACACTTATTAAAAGAATACAATAGTGTTATTATGGTCTTTGCTGGATAATTGGAAGGTATTTATGATTTTGAGGCTCTTAGAACTGAGTAAAAGAAAATAAATCTCTTCCTAAAAATAAAAACTAAAAAATAAAAATAAGACTCTTTGTAGTACGACTTTAAATTTTTATAAAATATTGTATTTTTATTGTGCATATAAAATGATTATAGTGTTCTGTGATTTCATTCATGTTAAAAAGGTTTAAAAAAGAAAAACATTTAAAAACTATAGAAAATGGGGCAGTCCCAGAACAGATACAAATGGTCTTGACTGCAACCTTTTCAGACTTCCTGAATCATTTAAGCTGGAATCATCTGCATGGACACTGACCATGATATTTAAACTTAATAATGCAAGATTCACTCATTCACATCCCCAAGAGCTGTGTGCTGACCTTTGCAGCATGCTGGATGAATGCGAGCACTCACCAGGATGTGGCTGAGGAGTCCAGAGGCTTTCTGCTATACCTGTGAGTAAACACTTTCACCTTAAATAACTGCCTTAAGCCTCTAGGGAAGAATCAGTATTGCTAAATAGAATTATTTTTAAAAATCCCAAGGCAGGTGCCGTAGAAATATTGTGGGAAACTCCTTTATAACCTACAGAGTCACTTGCATGTGACTTACCTTACTGTTGCTCCTTTTATTAACTTTGAAAAATCCAAGAAATTTTTTCTTCTCTTTATCTGTCTCATCATTGCCAAGTGATGATTTCCTGAACATTTCTGGAAGGGAAAAAAGAGTAGTACTGTTATTTTTTCAGCATTTGAAACATGAGATTAAGTACTTCACTTGTTAAAACCTTAACTGAATCCTTTAATCTGTTAGTTCTAAGAAGAAAATCATCACGATTTCCTTCAAAGCCTTCGGTGCTACCTCAAAGCCCTCCGTGCTACCTCAAAGCCCTCCAGTCCACAGGAAATCACATGAAGTTCTTACACAGGTTTCTAACGACTAAAGCGGTGTTTCTCTGAGAATGGCTTTGTCCTTGTGCAAGATGAAAAGAACCGAATCAATGGATGGTCAAGAGCGATGCTTTTCGAGAGGAGCTTAGTGCAAACTATGTCGTTTTACATTTGCCAATAGATGCGTTAAAGATCAGAGAAGTTAATTTTAATTATAATTTTATCTAGTCAAAAATAATTGAAATATTGTCACTGTACTACAGTCAGTAAGATTGTGACTGATGGGTTACACTTGCTCTGGTTCCGAGTCTGCCCTGAGGCTGGCAGTGCTTCTCCATTTGGAGTACTTGAACATTTTGACTACTTAAAAGTTCTAAATGCACCAGATGCCTGCTGCTGCCCAATCAGACAGCACTGCTCCAAGGGCTGTGACATCTGTGCAAAAACAGTCTACCTTAGGAAGTATCAGTAAGGTAAAAATGCTAATTAAATCATGAAGCCCAGTTCTTTCCCAGAACATGGAGGAACAGTGAAAGAGACTTAGTTATTGTTTAACCAAATCTCCAGGGTTCTGGTCATCTTTTTTTTCTTTCTTCTATATTTAATTAAAAATTTGATTTATTTTGTTTCACGTGTATGAGTGTTTCTCTATAGTACATGCCTGTGTAGTATGTGTATGCCTAGTATCCACAGAGGCCCAAAGAGAACGTCAAATCTCTGACAACTGGAGGTACAGATGTTGGGTGCAGTGTATATGTTCTGGGAATCAAACCCAGGTCCTAGGAAAGAGCAGTAAGTGTCTTAGTCACTCAGTTGTCTTCACTCAAGTCCCTGAACATTTCCTTTTTACGATTGTATCCTCCTCTTTGCCTATTCTGTTCATTCACCCTGCTCTTCCCTTTCAACACACGGAGATATGTCAGAGGTGAGGAAACGAAAACAAAACAAGACAGGTATTTGTAAAGGGCAGAAAGGTCACTTTTCCCATGTTGAACTGCAGGGCAGCCAGCCCTTCAGACCACTGGGGGAGATATTCCCTTGTGGAAACTGCCATGAGTGTATTAACCCAAACCCAGCAAACATCTATTAATGTTTTGGCCTAATGATGTGTGGTTTCTTATCTAAATTAAAGAAGAACATAAAAGCCAACACATTTAAAAATATGTATGAAACACACTCTCTACTCAACAGAGCCAAAGCGGAGTCCAGTGGTTCTTAAACCATCCTTCAGGAAGCAAAGCTTTCGTCCTGTTTGGGCAGGCCAGGGCACTTAATGACATGCAAGAGGCTGAACTAAGGAGATTAGTGGGCTCTGATTCAGACAGCATCCAAACCAAAGGACCTGCTTACAGGATGTAGCTGTACAGACACACTTGCACATACAGAGTTATAAGTTAGTCACATCAAACCCCTTACTCAGAGTAGAACTAGGAAGAAAAAAAAAACCTTATGCCACAAAATAATATCATATCCAAACCATGGCATGCACTAACGTGTCTATTTCTAGTTTATATTAGTTTTGCAATTGAATGGTATATGACAAGGATATATTAAAATTGATAACACTGTAGAAACCTATAGAAAAACAAGGAAGAAAATATGTAGCTATCACACAGGCGATACTACAGTACCCATGAAAATGATAGATTGAAAGCAAGCTGAATCATTTGTTTCTCTCTCTGAATAGAAAGTGACTGGTCACAGGACTGAGGCCACCTCATAAAGAAGAGCTATGATGACCCTGGCCCCAGAACCATACTGTTTGGAAAGGTGGCTTTTCCTGATACTCTCTAAAAACTGTATAGTGCCGTAAGGCCTCAGATTTCACTGCCCCAACCTAGGCCTCAAGATGATAATATATTTTTAAAGGCATATAAGAGACATATAAGAGGTTCCTGATAGCAGGTAAACACTGTAGAAAGGTGAGAGCAAAGCAAGAGAGATCTCTCACTGGCATCAGGCTAAGGCTCCATAGACAGCTAAGCTGTCCCACTAGGGCAGTAAGCTGTAGACATAAATATATTTCCCTGAAGAACATGTGCTTTAAAATGAACGATCATGGCACTTATTTCCCAGGGTCACAATTAATCTTCAGGAAAGCACTTCCTATTTGGACGCATTAACGTGGTGAGGATGATGATGAAGGTGGTACCAGAGATGGAGAAGGTGGAAGCCCAAAGCAGCTGTTGGTCCAGATGGGAAAAGGGGAAACTGGGGAGTGAACAAGCCACTGAACGAGAGAACAGGTGGGACTTCCCACATGGTCCACACGGGCATGGTCATCATAGCCTATCTATCGCAAGGGTGTGGTCACCATCCCTAGACTCTAGACGTGGGAGTAAAGACAGCAGGAGTAAAGTCCAGTTCTCCCCAGCCCCGAGCAGAATCTCCCAGATGGCTACAGCGGTTGTGGATGTGTGTGTCCTGTTCACAACGGTGTTCCTTAAGGGAGAACGCTGGTGTGAGAAATTCTGTTGATGAGACAGATTGGCTATGGGTTGGTAAATGGGGCCACTCGGCCCCAGCACTCAGGCAATGTATAGCAGACTGGGATACATGAAAATGCTGCATTTTCTTTCATTATTATTTTTTTAAAAATCTGTTATCACATAGTTTAGCAAAAATGACAAACTTTCTGTCATATATAAAAACTCATGAGAATATTAGTGTTTTAGTATATATATATATATATATGTTTATATGGGTATGTGGAAAGTCTAAAAGACTCATTAAAATCACAATTCACATGTGTATATGAGTATATGTATATGCTTATGCAAATTTGTAAAACTACATGCAGATAAATATATGTAGTTGCCTCTTCATAAATATATGTAGGCACACATATATAACAGAGATTTTCTAAGTAAGGGTGCCAAATTTGAACTAACCCTTTGCAGACCTATATTTCTGTGATAGATGGGGGCCAATTTCAATCCCAAACTGGCGGATACTCTATAACATCTAGGATAGATCTAGTCAGGAAGCACAAAAGTAAGAATAAAAGACAAGTCAAGGCAATAGGAACTGATGTTACTTCTGTACACATCACCTTCACCTGAAATTCTGAGCAGTCTCAGCCATTTCCATGGGTTAAAGTCAGATAGCAAATTCTCACACAAGGTAATTCTTGTCTAAAAAAAAAAACCCAAGGAACTAAAAACTTAAATCATAACCTTAAATCAACCAGCCAGCCCCCTCCCTTCCCCAAAGTGCCTCAAGCCAAACTCGGTTCCTTTGAGGTCTGACAGACACATCACCTCCGTGCACCCTCCCATCTGGAGCCATGCAGAGTGCAGCCTGTGAGCTCACTCACTGTACCTTGACAGCTCAGGGAAGGCTCAGACTGCGTTTTGGTCAGAAGAACTGGAAAAGGCAGGCAATGAGAAAATGAGAATAGCCTGGAGGTCTGCAGCAGCCCAAACCAAAGATCTAACTACTCCCTCAGCCTCAAGTGTGGGTTACACCACCCACAAAAGAGATAAGGGCATTTGCAGAGCTGGCCTGTGCCTCCAGGCCTGGCCTCTTGGTCCCAGCAACAGGCTGCTATGCCTGCTGTGAGCACAGGGGGCAGCAGAGCCTTGGAATTCCTCAAGCTGTGCCTTCAGTGTCCAGACAGCAGAGCATTTGGCCTGCAGCAAGGTAACCTGTAGTGGCCATCTTCCTTTCTCCATCAGCTGCAGGGATGAGCAAAAGGTGGCTACGTCCTGCTCCCTAGTCTCTTGCAAGAGCACCCCCCCACCCCAACACACCCTAGCAGTTCTGCTGGTCAGCTTCAGAAGAGAGGTTTCTCAAGGACACCCTCTGGAAAATTCTCCTTTCTTCTTAGATGTTTGGTACTCAGCAGAAAGAGGTACAGACGTGTGGCAGGATGGTTGGTAACCAAGGACACCAAAAGAGACATGTTATAGGTAAAAGGCATACAGTTGGCTTTGGGGCCTGCCCACCGTGGGGCAGGGAAAGACTGTCATGGCAGTGAATAGTGTACTCAGGGTGTTTGCAGTAGCTAGTTCCAGTAAAGAGCAGAATTGCTAATAGGCTGTGTTTCATGTTCAATAGATTGCCAGAGCTGTGCTTAGTGTCCTAGCCCTGCTGAAGGCTTCAGCTTCCATGTCTCTGACAACTGGGAGCAGTGGAGCTTCTTTTTGACAGAGGGGCAGGCTTGTCCGGCTTCTCCAGGAAGCAGAGCAACTTCTGTTCTTCAAGATATGTCCAAGCGTGGTGTGGAACAGAGGCCCTCGGTATGCAAGCCTTTCACTCTGATTCCTAAACATAAGACAGGTTTTTTCTTTTTTCGTTTTCTTTCGTTTTCCTTCTTTTATGTAGAAGAGATTTTCTTTTCCTTCTGTATTTTTTCCTCCAAATATCCATAATCCAAATTTAGACATAAACAAACAAACACACTCATAGCAACTGGGTCTGTGCTGCTGATGCTGGGAGTTACTGTCTGTGCTTTTAGGAGATACTGGTTGGGAGATCAGATATGAGGCCCTGAGTTCAATCTCAAGTACCACAGTATCAGCAGCAATAAACTTGACTAGTGGTAATAGTCTGTCAGAAAACTCTTTTCAGCAGGCTATTCCATCTACCTTACACTACCTTTCTTCCATGTCAGGTGAGAGGATGCATACAGAATCCCCAGGGAAGGTGTGGGCTGAGACAAGGTAAAGTGTGGACTGGACCCACAGGAGACAGCATGACCACTGTTTTCACAATTTTTGTTAATAAGGAAAAACACATTTTTAGAAGAAGTTATCTAAAAAGCTGAATCTTAAAGGCTATCTAGAAGAACATATAAAAGACCAACTGCATATTTTTCAAAGTCCAATTGATCTGGAGAATAAATAACAAGTAACATAGATAGCAGTCATGTTAGTCCACTCAGCTTTTGTAAAGGTCCCCTGCAGGTAATCATGGCTGCTCTGAGTTCATGACGGCAGCATTTACGCCACAAGGGCAGAGTTCCACAGCACACCTGAAAGTCCATCTTAAAACTCTAAAGTTAAGGACTATAAATTATGTTTTTGTCTGATAGTTAACTAAAAATCAAAACCATTATGCCAATCATAAAAATCTAATCGCATAATGTACTTCCCCGAAGCAACATTACACAGGGGCCGTCACTCATCTGTGCTACTGATTGTGCCACAAAGCACACAGGCACACCATAGGTACAGCATCAGCAATCAAGTAGTGTAGAATTCGTCTGCAGGACTGATTGCAGGAACCAGAATTGGTTGCTTTCAGAGGATGGCCAATGTACTTCTGGCAAGCGATCCTAGATTCAAGCAGTGGCTAAAGCCTAGGAGCAAGGACAACTGACAGAGAACTCACACAATGTTCTAAGTAGTCTGAGTAGGGACAGCAAAAGATGTACTCTTTCCTCACCGCTTCCTTTCATTTACTGGTACTTCTTAGAGCTCAGAGGAAGACAAACAGAAGGCCAAAGGCATTGCAGACATGAGAGGAAAGAGGCATACTTATGACACCAACCTAAATTCTTCTTTGCCTACCTCACCACTGGAGAAAACCCTAGGTGCCTGAAACTTCCCATACTCCTCTCTAGATGGTGTTTCTGACAGCTGCAGGGGAGAATACAGGTTTGTGTGCATACCCTATGTCCCAGTCACTATGTATCAGGGTACATACAATGTGTCCACGTCGGGGTGTGTACAATGTGTCTCACCTCTTCTGTTGTCCCAGGCGTACAGCTCCTTTATCCCTAGTTCATTCAGGGACTTGGACAGCTCCAGCATCTCCCCGGCAACATTGTCCCTGAGCAGAACGACGTGATCTGGGCTGACCTCACACTTTGCACAAATGACCGGCAGAATATTCTGCAGTGGCACCTCAGGGCTCACCCGCACGACTGCTTTCTGTGTTCTCAGGTAGTTCACTACCAGACGTACGGATTTCTGTAAGAACAGACCAGACATAAGAATTCTATGAGTGCATCTTCCCGCAATTGCTTTAATTTCTGTTTTAATTCTAGGATTGAGTATGGCAGGATTTTCCCAGTCCCTAATCTTTCTTCCACAAAGTTGGTGGTTTCTGGAAAAACAGCATAATGTATACTGGAAAATAAACGCACAGAATATTAGATGTTTGCCAGACTCTCTTGTATTAATTGGCAACTGCTAGACAACAGGAAGAAACTGACACGGGTGAGACATCTAAATTTCAATTCTGTAAGTGTTCAGCCTTTCACAGATTCCGGCTAGACTTGGGCACAAATCATTTGTATATTTTTCCCTAAAGGAAAGGTGTTTGCAAATGCTGGGAATAGTTTTAAGAATAAATCTTGTAACACAGAAATGCTTGCTTAGGAAGTCAAAATATCACATAAATATGTGGATATATATATGCTTATAAAGACATTACATGTATTATAGGTACATATAAGGCATATATACAGACATATGTGTGAATGCAGACCTATGTCTGCATAGATATGCATTATACATTTTTTACACTAAGCCAGAAATGCATTTAACTTTTCTTAAATACCGGACATAATGTAATAATCTAAAAGAAAAGCAATTTCTCTAAATTTGCTGATTATAAGTACCTATAGTGACTCTAAGTGGCCCATGGAAACCTTGTAGGAGTCTTAGCTTCATGCAGATGACTCCAATTCACTGTTCTCCACAGGGTCCAAAGACCTTGCAAAGGCAAGGTAGTGTGTGTGAAGAGTGACAGATGAACGCATGGTCCCCTTGGACTCTGAGTAGCAGGCTTAAGTGGACTTAATGAGCTGGAATTTAGGAGGAATATGGGGCATGGCTCCAGCTTGGGATTCTGCAAGAAGAACTATGCACGTAACTTGGCTTAATTCTCCCCAGAGCCCAGGCAGTTAAGAGACGCCACAGGATGTGAAACGGTCCCTTCTCCATGAAACACTGCTCATGTTTGAAGTGCAATTGAGATTCTCCTACAGACGTAGGATGGAAAGGAACCAATTACTAATCACTGAAAACTAGAAATTCACAGGAAACAAATTACTGGAATAACTGCCAGTTTTGAAAACAAGTTTTGAGCATATCTTTCAAGAATCTGATTCGGCTAGTGCTTAACTAGCCTTAACTAGAGCCTAAAGGCCATGCTCAAAAATATTACAAAGCCATGTAAGAATTTGGAATTAATTTTACTTGATAATTTATGGCTATAATAAAATGACAACTAATACCGTAGATGCAACAGTATAAATATTCCTGAAGACATTTTTTTTTAAAAACATCAAATACTATATTTTGATCATATGCTCTCCTCTCCTCCAACTCTTCACAGGTTCCCCCACTTCTTATCCCCTACCCAACTTCATATTCCCCCTCCCCTCTTTCAGAACCAAAAGAAAACAAAGAGCAAAAAATCACAAACCAAGACAATTTTTCTAAAGGGCCTATCTCATCTCCTCTCTCTCTAAGACAGTAAGCTCCTTATGGGGCTGTTCCTCCTGGAGCCAAAAGAAACCCAGCGATATGTGTGTCAAGAAAGCACTCACCAGTTAACAACCAACACCAATATACCTAAAAAATCTATGTCTTGATTATATTAGCTATATTCCAAGTGTTCGGGAGCTACACGGGACCTGTGACTATCATACGGGAAAATGGAGATGTAGGAACATTTCCATCCTCAAGAAGCTTCTGATGGACAGCTTGTCCTACAGCAGTTCTATTTGGATAATATAGAAAGGATTAGTATTACAACAATAAACATTAGTAAATTTGCAAATTTTCTATCTCTTCTAAGCAAACCCAGTTCGTACCTGATAGAAAAATATCAGTTATACCTGGTATAAAAGAAGAAACTTCAACACAGAGCTGTGGGCTTGGTACTCAAACAAAGACCACCAATGGCCTCTCTAGCACTCCTGCACATTCATATAAAAATCTATATCTCTGTATGTTCTCAGAAAATACACAGGCACCACTGACCTCAGGCGCCTTGGTTAGGCCAGGCTTAACCTTCTCTTCAGGGACTTTTTCTCTCAGAAGTACAGTATGTACATTCAAGGACCCAATCAACGTATTTGGCTTGAAACTCAACGGCTGTTGGGTTTCAGAAGACCAGATCTCTAGGACATGATGAGAAGGATTCAGGTGGTTCTGAAGGCAGAGTTCAACCAGTAGGTCCATCATTGCATGGCTGAAAAGGAGAAAACAGATCATAGTTATCAAGACTGTAGGTTCTCTGATGTCTGTCTGACGGCTGAACAAATGGTCATGTGGCTGGATGAAAAAGACTAGACTCTTGTAAAAAGAAAGAAGAGAAGGAAGAGGAGGAGTAGGAGGTAGAAGAGGAAGAAGAGAAGGAGGAGGAGGAAGAAGAGAAGGAAGAAGAGGAGGAGGAGGAGGAGGAAGAGGAGGACAGTAGTAGCAATTTTTAAACTTTTAAGTTCTTATGCATAATTTATGATGGCATGTTAACAGTTTCAATGCTAACCAACAGTACACATTAGTAGCCCACCAATATCATAATAGATAAAAACAAGAGTTCCATTTCTAGCTAAATACATGGATCTGCTAGGTTAACTCAATTCTATAAGCAGCAGAAACTACACTACCTATGGTTCCATGGCATGGATTTTTCCATTATTTGCAAGTGTAAAGTATCAAAAAAAACCCCTAAATTTTAAGTTGAATAAATTGATAGGCACTTTGATGAATAACGAGCCGACAAGTTAGATACTACCCAGCAGAAACTGACAGACTGTACCAATTCCAAATCAAAGAGAAAGGGGAATCTTGAACATACCAGTAACAAATACAGAGACAGGATCCGTAATTAAGCCTCACCTAAAAAGGAAACCTAAAACCAAAGGCTACAGCAGAAAATTATACTGAGTGTCCGAAGAGCAGCACAGAGATGCTTCTTCAACTCTGCAACAGCAACAACAACAAAAGACTGAGAATGTCCAAACTCTACCATCAGCAAAATGGAGGCTGCCATCCAAAACAGACAGGGGTGAAAACAAAAGTCCTCAGCAAAATAATGCAATTTAACAGCACAGTAAAAAGGATGTACCCACGAACAAGTAGGATCTATTCCTGGAATTCAAGCCTGGGTCAATACATACAAGCAAATCAATAAATAATGTGCTATATCATACTGTCAAAATGAACCATAAAATGCACATATACAGCAGTGAGTGATTCCTTTGTCCCTCCCTCCCTCCTCTGAGCAAATCCAACACCAAAAGAATCCCCCAAATGCCCTATTTCTCACATAAACAACGTTCAAACCATTCTGATCACTCCAAAGAAACACTCAAGGTTATCTCCAGGGCAATGCTTACCACATCTTCTGTGTAAGAGGATATTACCAGCATGTGCCAACCAGTACAACAATAATTCCCATGAAGCTGGTACCCTGTGTCCCTAGGACATTGGGGGTGTGTGTGTGTGACAAGAACATGTTCAACATTCACTTAGAGACTAAGGCATGAGCAGGAGAAACCCTGCAGTGAATTCTGATTCTTCTAGTTTGGATACACACTCACCTTTCTCTCAATACAGAACTTTTTTTTTTTTTTTTTTTTTGGTTTTTCGAGACAGGGTTTCTCTGTACAGCCCTAGCTGTCCTGGAACTCACCCTGTAGACTACTCACCCTATAGACTAGGCTGGCCTCAAACTCAAAAATCCACCTTCCTCTGCCTCCCAAGTGCTGGGATTAAAGGCATGCGCCACCACTGCCCTGCTTCAACACAGAACTTAAAAGTAAAAAGGAGAGCACACACTGACATGCATCATGTACCACAGCAAAGCCTTCTGCACAAAGAAATGTCTTGGAACAGTGCTAAAATAATATTGAACTTTATTTGCTAGTATTGTATTGAAGATTTGTTTTCATTCTTGTTCATTTTGGAAGACAGCCTGTGGTTTACGGATGTTGCAGTTTGAGATGCTCAGTCTCTTGTTGCTCTTGTTGAAGAGTTTAAGAAGCATTCTTTGAATATTTGGTATATTTTCTGTTGCAAAATAAATACATTTATTTTATGTATGCATTTATTTTATGTATGTATTTATTTTATGCATATATAAAATTAAATAAGAATAATGCAGTTGGTTCCAGGTTTTCATTCTTGGTGATGTGTCATTGTCTCTGTGGTAGCCTAGAGCTACTATATATCACATTTTGTTCCACTATGAGCAATGAGAACAGTTATTTTGTGGTTTCTACAAGCTGATGGTTCTGGGACTCCGGGTATACCCAGGTCTATGGATAACTGATTCTAGCTTGTCTCTGTTAACCCCTCTGGGGAATCCATTTCAACCTCATAAATGTGTGAATATAAACTACACAAAAAGCACACAGCTCTTGACTACTACCATCTAGACATTAAGGTTCAAAACACAGTTTTATGAAAGGGAGCATGTAGAGTTTGGGGCTTTCTCCACTGCAGAGAACATACCCTCTTGCCTTAGCAGAAGACAGTACTTGCAACTCTATGTATTGACAGCATTCATCAATTAGGTCAACATATATAAATAGGTATTCAGATCTCTATATATCAAGTGATATTTCAAAATCAGCTGACCCTTGAATCCCTATGTAATACTGTTCTCTGGCCTCCCAAGTCACTGAAAGACGTAGTTTTTCTAGAGAATGTTTCCTCATGAGGAAGTTGTAGCTACATTTCCACATTCAGGAGTGGGAACAGTTATCAACAACCAATAACCTACTTACCCTGACTTATTAAGTGGAGGGAGAGAGAAGAGGCACAGAAACATAGAGCAAACCCTAAGACTCCAAAGACTATAGAACACAATAAACTAGCCACGGCTCACAATGCATGTTGCTTATGCAAAGAGCACAGTCATGAATTCAGCCTTGAGAGGCAAACATGTCCATATACCTTCCTGGTAGCTAGAACCTACACTCAGCACACATCAGTCATTATGGAAAGGTGAGGAAGTTGGGGGCAGATAGGACTGAACACTTCCTAGCTGCTCCACATTGCCCTAACCATCCACCACTGTGAGAGCCCTGGGTGGAGCTGTCTCCTGAGGACTGAATTGGGAACTCTAATGGGTCCATGAATGAAAACACAGGGCACTGGGTCAATCTATTACACATCATAAGGGGCTGACATATGCCACTATATGCATCTCAGGAGCCTGTGTGAAACAAAGTGTGAGGGGACCAGGTCTTTCAAGCTTGTAACACACTTGTTAAAATGCTACTGGATGGCATTTGCCAAAACTCTAAGAAGCTCCTCAGATCTCTACTAGCTCCTTTGGTACTCTGGGAGAAACCTATCCAGAAAGGGCAAGACAGCCATGTGCATATTGACAATGCCTAAGAAGGAGCAAAGGCACTAGCTTGCCTACAGTCCTTGAGGGGTTTTATTACAGATCTATCAGATCCTAACTTGCCTTTTGTTGCCTATGAACAAAGAGCTGATGACTTTATTAATTGGGTGTTATGTATATGCCTCCACACAGTCTTAGTAGGTTACTGTGTCACAGGGCCACAGAGAATTTTCCAAAGACTGGCAAGGCTGCTTGGCTACTCCCCATTGCTCTGCCACCTGCTAAGTCTGGCCTCTCCTCACCATGATCTCTTAGAGAAGTCCTGGCCCCTGGTCCACAGCTTTCCTGACATCCTCCTCTGACCAAGGACTAGTGTCTTTCCTGTGGCCATGTTCTGTTAGAGGAACCCACACCGCCTTGTAGTATCCTAGGATCACTATAAGCATGGCCTCTCTTAGCCAGGAAAACTGGCTGCATTGATTTGTGCCTCAGTTTCTTCACTGTGGGAGCAATAGGCTAGAGCCCAGCTTAGAGGGTTGCTGGAGACGTCTATGAATTAATAGCTTCGAAGCACTAAACAACAGTGTCAGCCCAGTATCAGGCATCATGACATTGCTTGCTAAGTACAAGACACTTCCCTGCTCTTTTCCATGTAAATCTCATACAGCTTTGGCAGAGGATCACAGTCTGTATGTGACTGAATGCCACCCTGCTCTCAGCAAGTGACATCAGACCCTTGAATTGCTAAATATTTTCCCCCATCTCACAAGTAATGAAGGAAACTCAGCAATCAGACATACTCGGAATGTCAAAGGCAGAGTCAGGCATGTTAGGAAATTACAAAGTGCTAGAGATGGCCCCAGTGATGGCCCCATAAGAAGACTCAGGAGCCTGGATAAAATAGGCAAATATTCCTCTGTAGCACTTCTCTGTCTAATCAACATTAAGGTGAAATCACAAGCTTAACAGAAGAAGAAAAGTTATAGTAAAAATGGAGAGTGACTACCTCAAAAACAAGCAGGCTGAGCTGGAGGGCTCACTTAAAACTGCCAATTTCTTTTATTTTTTTCTCGCATTTATTATCCATAGCTTTTTTCCCGCAGCTGCTTTGCCCTCTGCTGCACAGTGATTTTTAGCATTCACAACACAGAGACGAAACTGTTTCTGGGTACTTGTTAGAAACTCCATTTTTGTTTTGTTTTGTTTTGTTTTGTTTTTCAAGACTGGGTTTCTCTGTGTAGCCCTGGCTGTCCTGGAACTCACTCTGTAGACCAGGCTGGCCTCGAACTCAGAAATCCGCCTGCCTCTCCCTCCCAAGTGCTGGGATTAAAGGCGTGCGCCACCACTGCCGAACTATAAACTCCAATTTTAAATTTGAAATATGAGTAGAATTTTTATAAACTTCTTTCTCTTAAAAACATGTTTTCTAAATGTATACAAAGTTCAAAAAATGGTTTTGCCTGAGCCAGTGACTTTAGTAAGAAATTGATCTTCTGCCTTATATAGCTGTTTTGATAGTCCTACTGAGGGACAAGAAATGAAGGGTCTGTAGCACCACTGTCCACATGCTGGTGTTAGAGAGGTAACAAATGAGCATGTGCCTACTGGAACAGTGGGAGTTTCTCTATAGATCAAAGCTTGCTGTTATACCACACCCTCAGCGGTAGACTGAAGACACCAGGTCTGGCGCGGTAAGGATGAGGAGACCTCTTTGTAGACTATGGACACTACAGACTCCTTCCTCATGTCATAGGGTCAGTAAGGACCCAGACTCACTCTTAGGACAGAGTGCTTGGCCAAGGGCAGAGCCTCAAGCATGCTGTGAGCAGAGGATCTCTGCATGCACATGCTATCTGAGACTTTGGGGATTGTGGAAGCATAGTTTGATGGACCCCACCCATGGTGTTCTAATTCAACCAGGCTTGGGTGGGGCTGCAAAACCTATACGTCTTATGACTTCTCTGGGGTTGTCAATGCTACCGGTGTAGGGGCTCATCTTTAGAATGTCTTGATACTAAATATCAAGATATGCATATTTGGAACCTTTGTTGACTGTATGGATCACTGGGTACTAGGAATGCCAACTGCTTTCACAGGTATATCCTGAGTCTTAAAACAAACAATTTGTATGCATGGCCACATCTTAAGTATTCCAATGTGTCCCAGTTTCGTGTTTGGACTAAGGCCAGCATGTGGCCCTAAGCACTGGGTGAGGCATACAAAGAGGTCAATGTAGATCCTGAGAGAAGGTCTGGTCTGACCGGTTCATGTGGCATCTGAGAGGCAAGGAAACATGTAATCAAGGTCCTTGGCAGACAGTCTGTACTGAGGATCTTCACCAGAGATCATATGCAAAACACCAACATGGTCAAGAACAAGATGGGAGACCAGAAATAGATCCATAGACAGGAAGGTCTGGTGGCCAGATGCAAAACTTCAGATTTGAGCTGAAATCTCGAGCAAGAATCCAGTTTCAAGAAAGCCTAGATCCTGGTTAACAAATGCTAGAGCTGGAAGAATGGAGTAAAATGCCAGAGACCTAGTCTGTCAAGGCCATGCAGTTGTTACCATCTATGCATGGTCTAACTATTGGGCTTAGAGCGAGGTGCAGGCTGCTAACTAAAGAAAGCCTGCCCTCTTTTGTTGTTGTTGTTGTTCTTTGCATCTTCTTTTTTTTTAAATATCTATTTACATTTCAAATGTTTTCCCCTTTCCAGGTCTCCCCTTTGGAAACCCATCTCTCATCCCTCTCTCCCTGCCTCTATAAGGGTATTCCCCCACCCACCCACCCACCCACCCACTCCTGTTTTCCCTCCCTAGTATTCCCCTATATTGGGGCATCTAACACCCTCAGACCTAAGGGACCATGGCCAACAAGGCCCTCCTCTGCCACATATGTGGCCAGCACCATGGGTCCCTCCATGTGTATTCTTTGGTTGGTGGTCCAGTCTCCGGGAGCACCAGGAGGTCTGACCAGTTGCCACTGTTGCTCCTTCCATGGGGCTCAAACTCCCTCAGCTCCTTCAGTCCCTTCTCCAGCTCCTCCATCTGGGACCCCACGCTCAGTCCAACAGTTGCTGTGGAAAGCCTGCCCTCTTAAGGCAACTGAACTCTAAAACCATCCGAAAGGAATACTGGTTGAAATCTGTGATCTGAAGAGAGGGGATAAGCTTCATCTGGGAATCCAGGAACACCTGGTGCTTGTCCTATCCAGGCATGATGTCCTATGATGTCACCTGAGCAGGTGTGGACATGTTCTGCCCTGAAGGTATCCCTTTTCTGACCACAGTAACTCTTACCCCTTTTCAACTCTGTCCTCATTGTCTTTCACCTGGGTCTGAGAGGTTACCTTTCTTCAGAGTCTACAGCAGTGGGTCTTAATCTTCCTAATGCTTCGACCCTTTAATACAGTTCCTCATGTGGTGACCCCCAACCATAAAATTATTTTTGTTGCTACTTCCTAATTTCACTTTACTACTGTTAGAGTTTTGACGTAAACATCTGGCATGCAGGATATCTGATACGTAATCCCTGTGAAAGGATCATTCCACCTGTGAAAGGAGTTTCAACCTACATGTCGAGAAGTACTGGTATAGCATTCAGTATCCAGCTTACAGGAGAGGTGGGTGTCTTCTATATGACCCTCACTTAGTGGATGATTGTGGTGGACTTGAATCCAACCTAATTACCCTTGAGGAATGAATTTGGGATGTCTTAAAAGTCAGGTAAATTTTACATGCCACTTTTAATATGATTGCTTTCCTTTGTGTCTGAAGAAACGTTAGCACTCTGAAGCCAGATTTCTTAAAACTCGTATAGGCTCAGACGAACCACTGCTGGTTGCAGGCTCCCCTGTCTCTCTCTTGAGTCTAGACTCTATAACATGGACCTGTGTGCTTCACATGAGGGCTGCTCTGCGAATGTTCTATTTTCCTGTGTCGCTGAGATACCCTCCTCTCAGTGTAATTTATTATTTAGTTTGTAATTTACTATGTAGTTTATTCAGTGGATAAGTGAGCATTTTCATATTTAGTAATCTATCAGGAGCCCACAAAAATGATCGAGACTATCATCCAAGCAAGCCCAGTACCTTCTACCAAGCTTTGCGCCACTGAGAACACTCTTTTCCTTTTCTACAATAGCAAGGCTCGGTAATTTAAATGCCAGACCTTTAATCTTGTTAGTTCTTCACAGAAAAAAATATTCTTCTTTATTAGAAGGGAGGGAGGAGGCGAGAGGGAAAATTGAGTATGGTAACTCCTTTCTTAAAATAATGAGGTTTTTAAAATAGCTTCTCTTATAGGCTTAATGAGTAGGAAGTGGAAGTCCTTACACTGCTTTGCAAGGCTCACGACCTGGAATTCCCTGCACAGGTATGAACTTGTCTATTCTGTGCTGTTTAGGTTCTTAGGGGCAGAATTACAGGACTGAACACTGGAAGAGATTCCCTCTATTCTGCAAAAAGAAACATTGGCCTTTCTCTGCCAGATGTCCCTTAGCTGTGTAAACCAATGCGGATGTGACTCATTTTCTACACTAAGATGACACAGCCCAACACTGTCAACACTTAAGAGTCTTTTATGAAGCTCTCCCGGGGCTGAGGGGACTGTGTCTTCAAAGATACTCTCTTTACTTGTGCTCCCAATTAAAGCAATGGGGCTGCTGGCTTCCTTCCCATCCTCCATGCAGAGAGCTGGCAACCCCACTCCTAAAAGCTTGCCAGGCCTTCTTCCTTAGTCAGGAACAGTTCCAAGGCCAATCCTTATGTCTTAATATTTAAAACAGATAGGGGTTTTTTATCTGTGTTTCTAAACTCAAGAGCAGCTCAAAAAAAAAAAAAAAAATCAAACCAGCTATGATTTGCAGAATGGGGTCATTAGCACTCAGCAGCTAGCATGCTTTCTCCATCAGGAAATACAGGGTTCAGGACTGGCTACAGTTTGTAAACTGCTTTTTAGGGCAAGATGAGCATGCTCCTTGCTAAAGCTATTGCTTAAGCAGAAGGGGGGGGGGGGCGCGAATAAAAGTCAGGAATCTGATACCAGGCCATTTCTTATTATTAAAGGGCGAAGCATGCCCTTGCCTGTAGCAGAGAACAGCCCAGGGACAGCGGCTTCTGGGCTGATGCTGGCTCTTCCTGACTCTAAGCTTTCCTGCTTCGAAAGAGAATGTTATCTGAATAATTGATAAGGCTCTCAGTAGTCTTGGTAACAATGTTTCAGAACTGCTCCTTGATAACTTCTGCTCTACAGGGAAAAGGGAACTGAAGGCAGAGAGCGCATAATGTATCCACTTGAAAGCATTTTCCAGAAACATTTTTACTTTCTAGGACGAACTCCACCTTTCCTTGTGCTTGTCAAGTAAGAACTATGACTTATTATCCAGATGCCACAATCTAAGAGAAGAGAAAGCAGTAACTATCAACTGGAACAATACATAAAACGTAACCATACATTTACTGGTAGAATGGCATGCATTCTAAAATCAGTCTTAAACTATGATAATATAACACATTTCTTACATTATAAGGCTTTGTGGGAAATGTGTAGAGAATATAATCACTGTTCTATAAAATAAACAGACACACACAGCAACTCTTACAGTTCAGAGTCTCTGAGCTGGGCCTGGGGAAATGCCACAAGGGATCCATCTCAAGTCCAAACACCTCCTTTGATACGAATGTGAAGATCTTTCCATATCTGGGACAATGGCTACAAGGAGGAACCCGGCTTAAAAATAATTTCTTACACTATGCTGATGATAAGACTTTCAAAGACAATATGATATGACCTATTACAACTAAAAGCATGGTATCTTAGAACACAAGAATCGCACTTATTGATGTATACCAAGGCCGGAAGCAATACTCATCAACATTGTCTTTAATTTCACATAAAATAATTTTGAAAATGTATTTTTCCCTACAGACTCTGAGCCCAAACTCTACTAGGATAGGCTTATAGTGCTGGCTCCCCCAAAGACTATAGATAGCTTGGCTGGGCTAGTCAGCCCACAGTATTCCCAGTGGGACTGTTTTGTATTGCCTACCTGTGATCTTGTACCAATATACAGCATGCATTCTAACCCGGGTCAAATTCAATATGGAGCTAAGTAAAACGTGCCCACACCCATCCTTCCCTCTCTTCCCACACACATGAGAAGGAACAAAGGAAGCTCCACCCAAATACCAGGATCTTACCTTCCACTAACCACACTCTGCTTCTCCAGTCCACTGGGCAGAACCACAGTGATGTCCAAGTTGCTGTTCTGCAGTGCCTCCTTCATGTGGACCAGGCTTTGCTGCGAACCCATTGTGGCACCATGAGGCAGTTTCTGTTCGCTGTGGACATTCTGGGCAGCAGGCTTTCCAGGAGGTGGCGGAGCACGGGCCTTCATCTTCCTTCTTGAAAATGATAACACAGAAACACTAAGATGAGGACTTTATGTTTGCCTCCAAATGATTCATCCTCAAAAGCATTTATGGTTTGCTTCAGAAATACCTTGAGAGCTGCGGGGTCCTTTTAAAGTTGTATGTCAGCAGTCCCCAGTACTAACAGATAATATCATCCACAAACAAGTCAAAACCAAACTAGTTCAAAGAAACACCATGGGAAGCATTTTTGAAAGTGTTTTGAAAAAGAAAATCCTAAAAATGTAGTCCCTATCTGGAAACAACCTGTCCTACTTTCTAGCTACTCTGGTTAAGATGTTCGGTGGGTGCATCTGAGTTTGCTGGCCTGGCTCTTTCAAGATTATATATGCTGGCTCGCCACTAGTAAGTAAGTGGGCATCTCTAAATTTTTGCAAAGTTCTTGCTTCCATCATCTCTAGCTCAGGATCTAGGACCAGTTCTGAGAATCTGGATCAATGAATCTATATAATATTGTATGCTCTGGGACCAAATTATCTATCTAACATTATCCAGAAAGTCCCTCAATGTGGCACTATACTACAGACACTGTCACGGACGTGGCTGTGGGCAGGAAAAGAAGGCGAGTGGTGGTGCCCTAGCAGATAACCGCTTGTCTTCATTTTCACCTTATTTCAAACTATGGCTTGAATGCTCATTTAACCATGGAGGCTATGTCCCAATCCCTGCCAACGAGACACTCATCCGATGGACACTCCAGATAGTGAGGAAAAGCAACTAACAGACACTGAATTTTACATATTGAATACATGCATGTGTGTATATACATGTGTACATGCCTATATGTACATACAGAAATATGTACATGTCTACAGAATGTTCATACATAAGCATATATAAAACTATGTGCACATGTACATAATGTATATATACACATTAGTTGATATACCAAGGCGTTAGTTGATAAAGATCCTGTGTACTTATTATAATAGCAGCTAGGATTCACTCAGGAACACTTTGCATTCATTGGGATCTGTTATTATAATTTCCACAGTTTACCTAGCAACCACTAGTCAATTAGTAGTTACTTTCCAGATCTTAGAGTCTTTTGTAGCCCAGAGTGATTTGGAGCTCACTTGAAGACCCACACTCATTCAGTGTCAGGCAGAGGCAAGAACCATGCCCAGATGACACCCTGTGCTCCTCCTACCTGCATCCTCTCCACCCTCCATGACCATAGCCAGATCCACACAGAGGCAATGAGAGCCCACCAGGCACCCTGAACTCTTGCCCCGATGACTTTTGTGGGTATATTGGCTTGAGGTTTCAAAGATATCAGACAGACTTCTAGAAATTTATTCTCAAGAAGCTTGTGATAGGATGACATAATTTCTAATGGCAGGCAAATTACCTGCAGATTACCAATGGCAGACATATACCAATCAATAAATTAAATAACTAATTTATAGGACGATAAAATTAATAAATTATTTAAAAATACTATAGTGGTACCGATAGTTAAAAATATAAAACTCAATGAGCATAAACAAGTTTTTTTGAAAATAAGCTTCAAAATATTTGTTTAGAAAGACATTTTTAGAGAGGATTACATTACAGTAATAGACTTATAACAGTCTAGAAAGACATAGTAAACAATGCCCAGTGACGGCGTCTGGGCGATGCCAGATGGGACATGTGCTTTGCTACTGTATTATGTGTTACTTGTAAAACACAAGACATCATTTAGAATTGTGAACAGGCAGGAAATGGGATCCAGAAGAGGCTGTAAACTTCCAGATGTCCCCACCATAGTTAACACAGACTGAGGAATGGCACTCAGTTATTATTTTCTGCCATGGTAAGTAGTTATAGATCAACTTTAAAAATAAAGCCATAAGATCTGAATTGCGGTATTTGCATGTTATGATATATTTTGACTGTTTTTGCTCATTCCTCACTCACAGACATAAAAATCAAACAGTCCAGGAACAGTAGTACACTTTTATAACTCCAGCACTCAGGAAGCTGACATAGGAAATAGCCAGTTCCAGGCCAGCTTATGCTACCTGGAAAGCTTATGCTTTCGTGACCAACCTGGCTATATGAGATAAAACAACTAAAAAAAAACCAATTTGAAATAAAAAATAAAGTAAAAGAAAATCGTTAGTATTGTCTCATATTTCCATCTGTGCCAATCTTAAGATAACAAATATTATCTGTAAAATATAATATAAAATGTTATCCCAGTGTTACAAAAAGGGCAGAGCTACCCTCAAATCCAGACAATTTACATAGTGTAAAATTTTAACTATATTATTCAGTCTCCTTGAAAGACAGCTGTTAATCCCATTTTAGAGATTGAAAAGGTGACAACAAAGCCACATTCATCAGTTAGTCTTGACTCCAAGCCAGTATCCAGCCTCTGAGTTACCTCCCATAGCTGCTTACCTGAGGAAAACTTTGTTTATTCTCTAATTTTTAGGAAATTTTCCAATTTAGCAGAGCAGAGTCGAGCAGGAAGCATCTCAGCGTTCAGCGCTACTACAGGAGCATAGTGCTATATAGCACGGCACTCAGTGTAATGCAATCTGGCCCCATCATCCACCTTACCATTTCACGAGCTCAGTGGTCCAAACCTTCACAAATGCTTTGCCAGTAAGTTCCACTGCTCTCAGACTCCTTCCACAGTACTTAGGGAATATTATATGCAGGCTGTACCTCACGGCACCACCTAAAATCTACCTGGAATAGCCAGCTGACCATGGCCTGATACAAACAGGAAAGCAGTAGTAATATTTTTTAGTAGAGCTGTTTGCTCAGGACACTGTTGTGTGTGTGTGTGTGTGTGCGCGCACGCGCATGCACGCGTGCATGGGTACATTGTTTACACATACAGAGCAAGTCAGTCAATGTTTAAGAAAAATAGTGTATTTTACAGTCACAATATAAATTTCTTGTTATTTCTGTTAAAGAAGAAATTTGACAATGCACGGAACATATTCACAACGTTAGCCGGGTTCATCCCAGTGACTGAGGGAGTTTCCATCTCAGTGATACCACACATATTTGCCCCACCAGATATACAGATAACCACACTTTGGCGTTAGTCTGTCAACCTCTCTCCTCTCTCTTCCACAGCTCTGACAGCTGCTTGGCAGTATGGAGCAGCCCTGTCCATATGAGCTTTGTGGCACTCTGCCCTCACCTTGCTCTTCCTCCTCGTCTCTTCTCGTTAAGATCAGAGTTTCTGAGTGCCTATCTCTGACTATGGCAGGACTGGGGAAAGACCTATGACCCAGATGAAGAGTCTCCACATCTCTACACTCAGCCTGAAACTCCAAAGGAAGATGAAAATGCCTTGTGCCTGCCTGTCACGGACCAGCTGAGTCCTAAAATCTGTTACGTATGGACTGTGATACAATGTTAAATGATAAAAAGTTATCATTACAGCTACAAGGTTTATTCCATTTGACAAAAGCCATGAGTATATTACCAAAATCTACAAAACAAGAACAAATCTACATGAAACATGCTCGTATGTCTATTCGTTTAGTTTCTGCTAATAGACAATCTCATAGTTTGAAAACTACATATAGAAAACTTGTGTGAAATCATCGCCTGGAGCATATGGACTCTTTAGTGGCTCAATGACCACACGCATCGAGATGAAGAAACAATGCTGTGTGTATGGGATGTCTGAGTCGACTCACTCGCCACACCCACTCCTCCTGATATTTCTGTGAAAAGGTAGAGACACCACACTTGTCTATTACTGAACATCTCTAGAAGGCAGGCGATGCTGTACAAAAATGTTCTTTATATTTGTATACATGGCTTTACTGTTTCTTACCCAGATGTTAGAAACCGTAAGCCTACAAAATAAACTTTGTTTCATACAATACCTCACCCACATAGCCTCAGCGCTACCTTACACAGTATTTTCATTTTAGAAAATTTAAGTTTATATGATGATAGTTAATTGATGATGAAGGCATCAAAATTAAAATTAAACTCAGTGGAAACAACTAAATGTGAAGAAATATGCAAAATCACAACACCCCAACATTTTCAGTAGTATGACTAACAAAAGAGGAAACACATCTGGAAAAATTTTAACAGAGATTTTTTAAAAGGACATAATCAGGGATTTTTAGTTTTCTCATAAATGGCCAGAAGTTAATCCAATCAATGAAGACTTCTTAAGTTTTAAATGCAGCACACATAACATTTACTAAGCTTTAAGCACAAAGTAATTTTCTGGTGAAAATAATTGCTTTCTCCTCCCATGGCCTCCCTCCTACTCTCCCACCCCCTCCTCTGTCCTCACTCACTCTTACATAGCGATGCATATATAAAACAACAGGGAGCTACACTTCATGTATGACCGAGAACACACAGTGTCTGGCTCTCTGATCCTGGGTTTCCTCACTTTCCTGAGCATTGCAAAATCCTGTTTTTCTCTGTGGCTGAAAAAAATCTTATTCTATGTATGATCTACATTTTCCATTATCTTTCAACAGACATCTAGACTAATTCTATTTCCTTCCTATTGTGATTAGAAAAACAATAAACATGAGCAAAAATTCTCTGTAGTAAGATATGAAATTCTTCAGATAGATGCCCAGGAGCAGAGCTGGGTCATGCAAAGGTTTATTTTTAGCATATCATGAAAGCTGCACATTAATTTCTGCAATGGCTGAACTATTTTACAATGCCACCAGCAGTGAGTTAAGTACCCTTGCCTCAAGCTCTTTCTGGCATTTCCTTCCTCAGCCATTTCAGCAGGGTTGAGATAGAATCTGGGTACATTTAATTTGCATTTCCCTGATGACAAAGGATTTTTCACATTTTAAAAACTGCTTATTGGCTGTTTTTGTTTTCTCTTTTGAGAATGCTCTTCACCTCCTCGCCAAGTGTTTGATTGGGTTGTTTTCTTATATACTTTCGTGAGTTCTTTATAACAGTAGGTGCTAATCCTTTGTCAGATATATAACCGGCAAATATTTTCTCTGATTTTGTAGGCTGTTACTGTTTCATCCAAATAACAGTTTCCTCAAATGCACTTTTCTTTTTAAAATTCATGAGGTAGGGGCTGGAGAGACAGCTCAGCAGTTAAAAGTACTGGCTGCTCTTCCAGAGGTCCTGAATTCAACTCCCAGCACCCAATGGTAATAGCTCACAACCATCTATAATGGGATCTGATCCCCTCTTCTGGCATGCAGATATTCATGCTGATGGATAAATAAATAAATTGTTTTAAAAATTATGTGAGGTCACATAAGTAGATAATTGGGCTTATTTTCTGAAAATGAAGAAAGTTCTTACTCATGTCTACATCATGAAGTCTTCTGCTACTTTTTGCTTTAGCATTTTCAGAGTTTTAGAATTAAAGTAAAGTCACTGATCCATTTGCAGTTACTTTTTAAGCAAGGTGAAAGATCAGGATATAGGTTTTTATTATTATTCTACTATGTGTAGATAGTTCCCCCCCCCCCCCAAATGACTTATTGTGAGAAGGCTAGGCTTCTATGACAGAATTCACATTGGCAGTTAAGGAGACTAGGCCTAAGAACTGGGCAAGTTCAGGCAAGGCCAGACAAGTCAATTACTAATAGGAAAAACCCCAGGCTCCACCCTTCATGCCGTGATAATGGTTCTGAAATGTCTAGAGCTAGAGGAAGATAAAGCTCATCCACCCCGGAATTCCAATGTGCTTTATAATGAGCCTGTGAGCTCAGCTGGTTGTCTCTCTATCTTGGTAATGGGAGACACCAGCATGCTGGACTTCTGCAGAATAAAACACTCTTTGCATTTACATACTATTTGAGTCCAGGTGTCATTCTTTGGAGAATCATGGACCCTTACACTTGTTTTTCTCCAATGAATATTTTAGGCATCTTTGTAAAAAATCTTGTAGCTGTAGCTGTGGGTTACTATGGGTCTTCTGTTATATGGACTTAAATGTATGTTTTTAAACCATTGCCATACTGTTTTTATTATGATGACTGGAGTAGAACTTAAAATCAGGTATGGTAATTTCTCTAGCATTGTTCTTTCTGCTGAGGATTGCTTTGGCTATGTGAGGTCTTGTGTGTTTCCAAATAAATTTTAGGACTGTTTCCTTTGTGAAAATTAGGTTGGGATTTTAATTGGGATTGCACTGAATCTGTGGGAAACTTTTGGTAAAATGCTTATCTTTATAAAATTGTTTTTTTTAGTCCAAGAGAATATGATGTCTTTCTATCTTCTAGTGACTTCTTCATCATCTTTCTTAAGTGTTTTAACATTTGCATTTTAGATGTCATTCACATACTTGGCTATGATATGTTACTTTATGGTTTTGAGCAACTTATGAATGGAATTATTTCATTGATTTTTTTCTCAGCATGTTTCTTATTGGTAAGTATGAAGGCCACTGATTTTCACATGTTAGTCTCATGTCCTGTAATGTTGCTAAGAGTGCTAATGTGCTCTAAGATTGTTATGGTAACCTTGAACCATTTCATGTACAGAATTATGTCATCTAAAGATAACGGTACTTCACCTTTCTTCCTATTTGTATCTCTCTTGTTTACTTCTCTTATTTTATTGGTGATCTATATTGATATAAGCACTATATTAAATAAGAGTTAAGAAAATGGTCATTCTTGTCTTGTTCCTGATTTTGGTTGACATGCTTAGCCCTTCCCCCCACCCCCATCTAATACAATATCCAGTGTAGGTAGCTCACATACAGCATGTATTATGTTGTGGATATTCCTTCTATTGTGAGCTTCATTAGGATCATCATTATAAAAGAATGTTGAAATTTTTATAAGCTTTGTATGTATCAAAATGTCTACATTTTCTGTTCTTTAAGTCTATTTATTACATTTCTTGATCTGTGGGCTAGAAAGATTTCTCAGTGGGTAAAAGCACTTGCTGCCAAGCTTGATGACTTGAGTTCAATCTCCAGAATCCACATGGGGGAAGGAGAGAATTAATTTATGAGCTGCTCTCTGATATTCACACACACACACACACACACACACACACACACACATACACACACACAGAGAGAGAGAGAGAGAGAGAGAGAGAGAGAGAGAAGCATGTATATACCCCACACATATATTCATAAAGTAAATACGTGTGCATTTTTTAAAAATTCTTCAAGAACATTTTTGGATTTGTATATGTTAGACCAGTGGTTCTCAACTTTCCTAATGCGGTCACCTTTAACTCAGTTCCTCATGTTTTGGTGACCCCCAACCATAAAATTATTTTACTGCTACTTCATAACTGTAATTTTGCTACTGTTGTGAATTATACTATAAATATCTGTGTTTTCTGAGCAACTCGCAGGCTGAGTGTTAAACTGTCCCCACATTCCTGAATGAAGCTGACTTGATGATGACAAATGTTCATTTTGATGTTTTCTTGAATTTGGTTTGTATTCATTTTGTTGAGAATTCATTTTGTTTAGAAAAATCTTGGAGGTTTTTACATAATATTTTAAAAACACATTGTGCATTCATGGTGCTGTTTTTTTGGTTGCCATAGGCAGGGGAAGGGGGAATATAGAGTTGATATTTTATAGATGTTGGTTCTGAAAGACAAACAGGTGCAGAGATCGAGGGTGGTGAGCGCTCACCACAAGCAATGTGAGTGACCTTGACACAAGTGAACCACACACATGAAAATGGCTGGAGAGGTCTATTTTATGCTGAGTTGCTTACCACAATCTAAACGTTGTCCCTTTCCAGCTGAACCAAAACCTCAGCTTACAGATCTAAGTGCATCTGACACATCTCTGATGCTGTCCCTCTTGGGGGCCCTTCAGCCTCCACCTCTGCTGCCCTTAATACCACAGGTGACTGGTTTGGATGAGCAGGCTGCAGGAAGCAGCAAGGATGCTGAGCCTGAAGAAGCAGCAGGCAGAGATCTGAAGCTGTCTCCTGTGAGGTCAGGAAGATCCTGATGGAGGGAACAGGCTGTGGTGGAGTAAGTTCATGCCTCAAGCCTGGGTCCCTCCAAGGGATAATCTACCAGTGCTGATATTTTCTAGTCAGCTTTGTGAAGGATGTGTGCATTTGAAGCAGAAGCAGTAGGACAAGTGAATCCTGCTTTTTCTGCTCTGTGCTTACAGGCACGGCTACACTGAATGTCCTCTGTAGAACATAGTCATAGTGAGAAAAAGAAAATGACAGCTTTCTGCACTGTTGAATGGCACAGAAAGAACAGATGCTGTTCCAACAGATGTCCTGAGTTACCTTCATTCAATTGTGAACAACTACAAGCTGTACCATGTAGATGCTTCTCAAAGATCTATGCAAACTGTTGATCTGCAGAAGCTAAGATTCAGGGATGTGGGAACATGATAGAGCGGGCAGAGCTTCCACCCAAGTGTTAGGAACTCCTTAGGGCTAGGGCTTTGCCTGCTCCTCTTGGGTACACCCACGGCAGGTGCTGCTCAGCTGCCACCAGGTAGGTCAAGCCAGGGATCTTCAGGGGATGAGTCACTAGCACACAACCCAAACTCCTTTCCAGCTCTCCAAGCTAAAGCACTGGGTGTGGCCCAGGAGGAACTGTTTAGAAAGTCGTAAGTATCTTTGTAAAAAAATGTTTCTGAGCTGGGCAGTGGTGGCACACGCCTTTAATCCCAGCACTTGGGAGGCAGAGGCAGGCGGATTTCTGAGTTCGAGGCCAGCCTGGTCTACAGAGTGAGTTCCAGGACAGCCAGGGCTACACAGAGAAACCCAGTCTCGAAAAACAAAACAAAACAAAAAACAAAAAACAAAAAAAAAAAAAAAAAAAGAAAAGAAAATGTTTCTGGCATTTCCAAATCATCAGCTGTGGACTCAAATGACATGGGACTATGATCCATCCAAGCTCCTGAGTACTTACTATTTTCCCACCGGTTCATGGCCCCTGGCTAGATTTTATTTCTGATAGCTTTTCACTGAAGAGAAGAATGCTTGAAATGTGTTTCCTGAAAGTGAGATGACTTATGACGACATGGGCTAATGGTTTAGAGAATGAAACTCTCAGTCTCTGGGTAGACAGATAAACCAAATCCAAATTCCACAGGAGATTCATGACCTTCACCCAGACTAGAGAGACACGGGACAAGGGAGTCCTAGGCCGGTATACTGACTGAACAGGGAAAATTCATACCTTTTCCACCTCTCTGTAGCCCACAGGCCAACATCTAAAGGAGATCTTTATGTTTCACAGATTTTGTTTGTTTGTTTGTTTTTTTGTTTTTTAGCCATCCAAGAATAGCAGACACAGAACGTGCAGGCTTGCTGACACTAATTCCCCTGAAAAACACCAAGTATGTAATTCCTGCAGTTTCCCGTGCTGGCTACCCTGTCTGGATGATGCTAAAGACATTCTAGTAGAATCAGGTAGAGCTGGCACATATATCCTGGCTGCCAATCAGACCATGAAGCAAATCAGCATCTGGTTATGCTGTAGGTACCTGGGTGTTTCCTTTCTCTCCTGGAGGTCTCTGGATTCCCATGTTTGTTCCCTCCTGGAAGGGAGCCTTTGAATGTAAAATGAGCTGCCTCTGTTCTGTTTGGGTGCCAATTACTAGCCACAACTCTAGAAAGCAGTTCCAAGAAAACAAGGACCTCAACATTCTGTTTTATCACTGACAAGCAAAGTAATAAGCCCAAGGAGGACAGCTTAGAAACTATTGCACCATAGTGTGGCTTTTGCAATAAATCCCCTGTGATTGGCTATCTTGTGTTCAGCTTTACATACAAAGGAGTTCAGGAACCCCACTCTCACCCAGAACACAGTGAAGTTCCGGGAAGCTAAGGGGAATCCTCATGTCCAGCATCAACTCCTGCAGCTATAATCCACAACAGTCTGTTTTTCAACTTTCGTTTCTCCGAATAATTATGAACCAGCCATCAAGCCAAATACTGTATGTGTCCAATCCTCACAGCAACTTCAGGTGACAAGTTTCCCCTCTCATTCTGATGAGGCCATTGGAGATTCAACAGGCTTATCAACGTTCTGATAAGCACATAGCTAAAATGACAGGATTCCAGACGCAGAGTTTCTGAACCTCAGGCACTCCCCTAGCTTCGCTGTACATTACATTGCCTTAAATATTTTCCAAAACCAAACAACCCCAGGTAATGTAGAAATGCAGTCCCTATGCCCTGTCTTACCATAATGGTGCCCTGCAGGAACAGCTATAGGGAAAGGGATTGGATGAGGTTTCACCCTTGACAAGGTCTCCAGCACACATCAGAGTCATCCTCTTTTCTAATGAGGCTCTGACCAAGCTTTATAAACAGAATCAGTGTCCCCTGAGAACTATACCCACTATAAAGGCTCCATGTGGCTGAGACATAATGTCAGGAACTCGTTGAACCGTTCCAGAAAATGAAGGAAGAGCTAGACTTGAAGAAACATGGAAGTACATACCAAGGCTGATGACAGACACATAGTTGGGCTGAGGTAGCCCCAGTTAGTCCTGAGGGCTCTTTAATGCCTCTAGGGCCAAAGCCTCCACTGAACATATAACCATAGCCACAAAACTTTTCAAAAACAAGGTATACCAAATCTTCTTCCTGTGAACATGGTTTTGGCAAATAAAGCTGATTGACAGGGACCCCAAGCTAAGAAACCCGTCAGACCTTCTCTCAGGACTCAGCAATCCTACCATTCAGGGTTCCCTCAAGATTGTCTCCTGACTGAAAAAAAAAAAAAAAAAAAAAAAAAAAAGACAAGTCAGTAGTCTTCTGCCAACGTTTTCACGACTGACCTTGCCTTTTAAAACAAAATCTAACTCTAAGCAGGCATTCAAGATCCAGACAAGCAAGGCCTAGAATATGCATGCATGAAAGAGGGAAGAGACCATATTCAAACTATGGCCTGCAGAGAACGGAGGTGCCATTTACCACATCACTCATTGAATATGGGGGTGTAAGTTTACCCATAAAACACCTCGTTTCAGAGCAAGAGAAAGGCATTGTCTTTCAGAAGTCAGCCCCAGGACATTCTCTTATGAGTGCAAACCAAACAATGGGCACTGTGCCAGAGTAACTAAAATGTCAGATCCAGAAAATTCTTTGATGTTGTGCCTCCTTCAGCAGGTGCCTCTAACTGAACAAACCATTGTAATTTGTAGGCCTTGGTTTCCCCTAAGAGCTGAAGAAAAACCGTGGAAGTTTTTCAAGTGGTGTTCTCAGGAGGACTATATGAGATAGGACTAGGCAATGCTTAATGACCACTACTTAACCACAAGTATTTTTACTCTTTGGGATTAAAAGAAAACCCTTTTATCTGTGTAAGAGTAGAACACTGGCCCACTCTTCCAGATGCACAATGAAAGCTCACTTATGCAGCAAACAAACACACTGAAAACTAAGAAATGCTATTCACAATAAAATTTTAGTTTTCACCTGGGTTGGAGGGAGCTTTCAGTAACTCACCACAAAAAGATTCACTTTCCTGATAGGATTCTCTATGGCATAGTAATAAAGGCTATTAGCCCTTACCAGCCTCTAAATTCAGGGGCCAGTATATATGGGAATGTTGATATCTCACCAGACATCAGTACATATTCAAAGAGGAACACTTGAGAGCTGAGTCTCACAGCTATTTCCCAACTCCTAGTAAGCTAAGAAAGTCTGTAGTGTGCACGACTTATTATCAGCAAATACTCCACCGTGGAGCTGAGCACAGCAGCTCCTGCTCTGAGGATCAGATAAAAACTAGAGTTTCTGTATTGTTGACTATTCCCGAAAAGGAGTATCTTCTTTCAAAGACAAGCCAATACTAGTTTACTGAGGTTTAAACATTCTCAACAAACGAAACAAGCAGAAAAGGCCAATACATAGGTACATCTCAGGCTGTCCCCTGCCCAGGCCAAGGGACTTGCTCACTCTACTTAGAAGTGATTGTGGGTTTTCTATGGTAGTCAGTGCAGTTCCAGAAGCTACAGGACAGATTCCACTGGAGTCAGCCAGGCCTGGTAAAGGAGCACAGTGACATTTGATGTCCGATGGATGCAGTACTTCATAGGTAGCACACAAGGCCTTTTGCAGAATGTCAGCAAGAGTATTGTCTCCCCCGCCCAACTTAGACCCATTAAAAACACACAAAGGAGAACACAGGAATTATGCAGGAGGAAGAGCGAAGTTCCTACAGAATGAGGATGCCTGGTGGCACCTGCTTCTTCCTCCCAAAGAGTGTGCAAACCTCTGGGAGTTGGCAGTGTGGGCACACAGGCGTTCCCGTAGGGAAGATGCCTGAGTATTTTTGGAGAGATGAGTCAGCCCTCCTAACTGCCAGTCAGCCTTACATGCTTAAGCTTTGTTGAATTTGCATATAGCACTGCTTCCTATCATCTCTCAGCTAGGATGTAGACCCTTCTCCTGAAGGAGTTTTGGGGTTTTCTTCTTTCTCAAGCTGGACGACCAGAAGCTTGTTATTTCATTGTAGCCTGTCTTTAAGGGGCAGCGGTTTTTTTGTTTTTTGTTTTTTCAAGCCTGAAAGATACATTTTGTTCTACTCACAGTCCTGTCCCAGAATCACAAGTGCTGCTGCTGGTCCCACTGACCCAGGGAAGCAGATATGCCTATGAGCCTCTTGGGTCTCAGCTCTCCTGCATTCACAGGCTTGAGGACCCTAATGAAAATACAGCAGGCTTCAGGATCTGGGAATCTGGCCATCCTCCCTAGCTCTCCTCTACCTTTGCCAGCTGCCTACATTTCTATACAGACTGCTGCATAACCAACATCAATGGGATACCTGGCTGACAAACCTCCACAGTTGTGATCCTCTTACCCTGGGGACCAATGTCACTTCCAAAATAGACCTAGGAAAGTACAGAGTAGGCCCCTAGCATCTTCTGGGGGAGGCCATCTCCTCTAATCTTCCTCATGACAGACACCCAACACACTGAAACAACCCTTGTCCCCATACACACACACCATGGAACCTAAGAGCTGACTCAGAATCCCATATGCAGACACTAGGAATGGGTTTGCATTGGGGAGCCCTGGGACACAGTAATAAGTGTCCTGGCACCTGCTAGCTCACTACAGAAAAGATAAGAAATCAGATTGCCCTCTTCACCTGGTGCTTCTCCAGTCACCCTTCAAACATGTGAGATTCCTGGTGACCTATGGATTCCTGGAAGCATAGGGAGGTCAGCAGATAGGACACACCACCAGGCTTGGAGCAGCACTACAGCTCAGAAACAAGAGCTCCTGGGATGCAGAAATGCAGACGGTCTTACTCACAAACAAAAACCACAAAGTATTCTTACAAACCATTAAACAATATCTGCCCCTTTCTCTTCCTTCTCTACTGTAACAGGCCTGAGATGCTAAATGTTTCTCACAGGCCAATGCCTGTCCCCCCCAGTCACTTGATCAGTCGATCTCAATGATGCCAGCCTTTCACTAGGCAACCAAGTCCAACGAGACAGCTTGCATCACTGTTGTCAAGGTTTGTTTTTGTTTTCGTTGTTATTGGTGGTGGTCTTGGCTTAGACTTCTTGCTGTAGGTGTACCTGGGAAGTGAGTTTGTAGAGCAGGAGTCTAAGGCATCTCTGGGCAGTTCTGAATCCTAGGGATGTGTTGCAGGGATTCTGAGAAGGTAGACAAAGAGCCAGAGAGGCTGTGTTTCCTGTTCCCACAGAGCCTGTTGGGCCACTCAGCTCGGGTTTCAACAGCCCAGACATCTGCTGTGAGGCCCAGTCTCTATTTTAAGACACAGTCACAGTGAAGTTATCAAGTGTCATATTTTCAACAGAGAATTAAAGGGCTCCCAGCACTTGGGTCCTGGTTCAGAAAATGTCCATATGGAATCAAGAGTGACTCTGGGCTGTTATCTCCTCCTCTCTAATGTTTTTACCAGAGGTATGCTGGATGATAGCATGCCTCCCTCAGCAAACAAATAAAAGCATGTTGTGTCTATTTTGGGCAGTGGAAACTGTTTTAAACAGCAGAAATAAGAGTATAAGGAGATTTGATTACACTATAGGTACATTTACACATAGGTCTAGCTATTTTGGGAACAAATACACAAACGTTTGTTAGCAGGCCTGGAAACAAGGCAGTCTCTATAGGGCATAGATGACGTGAGGGCACCAGGTGGACATTTATTTCTTTGAACCACTGTGCTATATGAGGCCCAAGCCACAGGTGCTGGGAGCTGGCTTCGTTTTCCTGAGAACTTCTCTGAGTTCTGTTCAGTTCCCATCAGTTATTAACTGTGTGGAAAGCTGTGTAGTCAGATTTCCCTGCTTTTCAGTTATTTACAAAAAGTAAATGGAAATAGAGCTGGCTTATCAGTGGGGAGCCACAATGTTTCAGGGTATAAGGCTTCCTATTGAACTCCTGGCTCTGACATCTTTATCGTAAGATTCCTACTCCACTTGGTTCTTTTCTTCACACTTTGCTAGAAGGAATTTAATACAGCTCTGTTCTTTTATTCCCACTGATGGGGGTGGTGGTGGTGGTGGTGGTAGATCTACGCTGTTTTTTATTGAAAGCAAATGTTCATCTTCAATATTTTCCTGACTTCTGTGGTGGCATTCTTTTCTGCCTGAGACAGCAGGCACACTGACTTCTCCTACCCTTGTCAGCTTTATTGGTAGATCCAAGTGAGAACTGTTGATTTTATGGTACAAGTTTAGATCTAAAATGAGTGCCCATTCAGCCAACACATCTCCTCTGGGGCTATATGATGATCAGAAGTAATTAGAAATTGGTTATGTCTCCCAAATTTGATGAATTTCAGCTCAGTTAGATTTATAAAAATCCATTCTGGCACACTCAATAGCTTAATTGCTGTTTACATTTATGTTTTGTCATTCTCTCTTATGGCTGATTTTCCATTTTATAGATATATGTTATATGGTTTATTTCTGATGGTTTTTTAATTACCTAGTATTTAACACTATACTGCCTTGGTAGTTTCAGAGGATGTGGCTGACAGTGGTCAAGTAGCCTGGGAAAAAGTTAAATAAATATTCAGGGGGACATCATTTCAAATTTGTGTTATTTCAGTATACCTTGTTGTCCAGATTGCGATTCTGGGGCAGGAGGTTCGTTTTTTTGGAACCTGGAGGTGATGGGTACACTGCTGCATTATGGAGGGTTGGACTATAGGACTAACAATGATGTCCCTGTCACTCTTTGGTCCTGGAAGATGTCTGGGCAGGTTCTAAGCACTATTTGAATGGTCCCATGTCTTAGAAGGTGAGCCTGCAGCCTCAGCTAAGCCCTCTGCTCCCATTGTAAACTCCCAGAGTCCAGCTGTGGAGCTTGGCTAGCAAAGCTACTGCTCCTGCTCTAGACTTCCTCCCCTTGGAGGTCTACCTCCACAGCCCTGGATGGGACATGGGACAGGTGGTGTTCTAGGCTGATAGTCTCTGTAATTCCCTTGCCAGTGCCCTGCCATGGCTAGTGGCTTTAATGGGGCTTCCCCAGGCAGGTTATGTAGAATGTGTGTGACCTGTGGTTTGACCATATGACCGTTCAGCTATTAGTTGTTATTTTACTTGGAAGTTCTATCCAAGGAAACTCTCTGCTTTGTCTGGGACTCTGCCAGTAACTATCAATGACTGCCTCAAGGAGCCTTCTCCAATTGATTTTTGCTGGATGTTTTGAACACTTGAGCTGACAACTGCTTGTTATCTCTTACTATTTATTCCGGTACTCTGACTTATTTATGTACTTAATAAATACATTCATTTAAAGCCCAAGCTATGACTATCATGGATCATTCTCTAAACCTTACAAAGCACTCACATCTCCCCCACCACTCCATATGCAGATTTCCCAGAGCTGTGTATTCAATAATAAAGGACAACCCTCTCCAAAGCAGCAGAAGGACTATCAGGTTAGACCTGCAGAAAGAGCTGCGCTTCCCAGCTAGAACCTCCAAACCAGCTATCAAGTAGGTGAACCACAGACTTGGTTATCCAGGGGGCTGGGCTTTTAGCTTCAGCAGATGTGCCCAGCACTCCTTTTATCCAGCTCCCTCCACTTTTTCCCAGGACTGTTCCAGGAATGGCCCCCACCCAGGCCTTATTTAGTCTCATCTTCTACTCCCTCAACTCTTCTGATAGAGCACTTCAGTGTGCTGTGCAAAAATTCCACCTAGTACCTTCCTTATACAGGAAAACTAAAAACTGTTCCTATCTCAAAGGTGTTCCCTTTCTCAGGTAAGCAGTGGCTCAGTCTTACTTTGTTTGGTCCTCCAAGAAAACTACGATTTCAGTGAAACTCAGAGGTCTTTTATGGCAACCCACACAGGAGCTGTAAGGTTTGCTGTTTTAGCAATGATGATGAGACGTTCTAATAATTGGGAAACCTAATTCCTGTCCACAGGTGACTTGAAATAGAATGGGGATTCAGGCCTGGAGCAATTAAGGTAGAGAAGAGTAGCTATCAGACAGGGATACATGAGATCTCTCAAGAATCAGAAAGAAGAGACATTCACTTCTACTGGACACAGAAAAGCTGAGCAGAGAAGAGAAGTGACCAGAGCAACAGAATCAAGACTGAGAAGAGGAAGTTGCCTCTGTGGAGGGCAGGTCTTGAACAATAAAGGGACACAGTGGGCTCAGCTACAAGGTTCGTTTTTTTCCTGGTCTACAAAGCCATGAAGAACTCAGGGAAGGATCTCCTGAACAAAGAAGCTTATGATTGATAGCCCAGACCAATGGTTCTCAACCTGTGAGTTGCAACCCCTTGGGGTGGGGGGAAGGGTCACCACAACATGAGGAGCTGTATAAAAGGGTCTCAGCTTAAGAAGGCTGAGAACCCATTGGCTTAGACCCTCTCTTACTTAGTGCCTACACAGATGAGATCCATACTCAAGTTCTTTCTTTGATCCACACTCACAATCTACAGAGTACTATGGGAAAGGCTTGCAGTGGGGCAGGGTTGGGGGGAATTGAGCAAGAACTATTTGTATGGAAATTTTACATCTGCTCCCTACCAGCTGGCCTCCTGCAACTCAAGAGTTCTTACCTGCAAATAGGAGCCAAAACTCCTACAACCCGGGTGAAGGGTGAGATATACAGAGTAACCCGATCCTGACATCTGGTACATGGATGCTCTTGGTAAAGTGTGTGCATAGCACAGTCTCACATAGCAGTAGACAAGAGCCATACTGGAAACTGACACATTTTTGTCCCACGGGCTAAGGCTCCATCCAGATTCATATCCTCATCCTAGCAAGCGTAGGGAGTGTTCCTCTCTTTAAAGTTTCCTTCCAACAGCTCCTACTCCTGGTAGTTCATTTCTTTCAAATCAGTTCCAGACTCTGCAGGCTGTGAACCCTCCCTGGGCACTATCAACTTTTCCTGGGTAAGTAGGTTCTTTATTTCCCTGTCTTTACCTCAACCCTCTACCATTTGTGGACCCATCTGCAAGCCTAGTTCCAGACCTGCGGCCATCAACCCTCTTCATTTGTGAACTCCCTTTCCTGGGCTTGCTCTAGACACATGGTTCCCGAGCCATCTGTCCTGAGCCCAATTAAACAGCTATCAACCAGCTTGCCTGGCCTAGCTCAGGTTGTGCATCTCCTGCTGAATCAATCTAAAGAAGACAAGAATGTCACAACCAAAAAAAGTCAACATACTCAGGTCAAATTGCAAAGGCAAAACCAACAGTAATGGCCATAACATCAGGTCTCTCACCTAACCCACTAGTTCTTTAGAAATGTTCTGTAATGGAAACTACCTGAATAAAACCCAGGACACAGAATTTTGAAAAAATAAAATAAAATTTCTCAAAGAATTCAAAGAGTTTAAAGAAAATAGAAAAAAATACTTCATTGAACTCCAATAATAATAAAGAGTAATAATAAATAATAATAAATAAATAATAATAAATGCTTGAGTGATGTCCAAGAAAATACCAACACACAGCGAATGAAAAGGAGAAGGTAATTCCAGATTTGAAAACTGGATTCAATAAAGAGATAGAAATATTCATGACAACACAAGCTAAAATAAAAATGTAATTGAAAAACTCAATATCCCATTAGAAAACTCAGAGGAAAGCCTTACAAGCAAAACCAATCAAGAAGAAGACAGAATATTAGGACTCAAAGATAAAGAAGAGGACAGAAACATACAGGAAATGTGAAATGCTATCAAAGACCGAATCAGGTTAGAGACACAGAAGAGGGTGGAAGAATCCCAGGTCAAAGGCACAGGGCAGATCATTAACAAGATCATAGAATCAAACTTGCCCAAAGACTGTCCGTAGAGATAAAAGAAGCGTATAAAGCCCAAACTAAAGATCAAGAAACAAAAACAGAAAAACAAACAACAACAACAACAACAAAACCCCACTACAGAATATCATTGTCAAAACATTAAATACTCCTAACTAAACAAGAAAAAGTATTGAATACTTCAGGAGAACAAACACAAGAAAACATAAGGAAAATTTATCAGAATAACAGTTGATTTCTCAGTGGGAAGTTCTGAAAGCCAGAAAAGCCTGGAACAATGCATCCCAAGTCCTAAACGACCATGACTGCTAACCTAGACTACTATACCCAATAAAACTATCTGCCATGGTTGGCTAAGAAAAAAGAAGTTTCCATAATCTAAACAGACTTAAAGCTTCCTATCTACCACCACTAACAGTAACAGTTAAACTCAATACCAGAAATAATATTTCCAACTAAAGAGAGGGATAAACACAGTTAAGAGACCCTGGAAAGAAAAAAAATGCTGATATAATTTAGCAAAAACACAATACAACTAACTAAAAACATAAACCAGAAATATCCATGTGCCCATGTGCACATACACACACATCAAAATTATTATGGTCTATACAAACTTCTCAAACCAAAATAGAAATGAAGCGAAGTGCCTGGCTATAACATGCTAGTCTCCAGCAACCAAATTCCAGTACTCAACAGGGTAATCTGTAACTCTTTACTAGTTCCTGAAAGTTAACACAATTCTACTAAGAAAAGCAAAGACCTTACGTTAATAAAATACACTTTCCTCTTCTTGGAAGCCATTTGGCTACAGACGGCCTTTCTCTCCCTGTTCTCGGTGGGTGTACTCAGTGGGACATTACACTAGAACTTTATCTGAAATGTAAATGGTAATTGTACAATGTGGAAAAGAAAGTTCAGTTCTTATGTAACAGCAGAATTTACTAAGTGACCTGCTGATCTCAATACATATAAACAGTGTGGACACCAAATCCCTTTCCTAATTTAATAAAACAGAAACTCAGCAGGATCTAGGAAATTATGCCTCAAGTCAACATAGTTTGCCATCACTCTTGAACTTTTAACATGGTATTAATAAAAATTAAAGAGCTACTGCCACATATTCTTCTTTCTATGCCTTGAGCCACATGATCTACATTCATTAAAAAAATTTAAAAGGATAAAACAGGCATGTGAGATTAAGGGGCTTGACACCAAGTCTGATGACCTGAGACCCACATGGTAGAAGGAGAGAACCAATTTCCCCATGTAGTCATCTCACCTCTAAGCGTGCACCATGGCACATGTAACAGTATGTGCATGGATGTATGCACACACACACACACACACACACACACACACACACTCACACTCACACTTTTTTCTTAAGGAAAGTATCTACTGTAAGAAGTTTCTCTGAACCCAAAACTGGTCATCACTTAGAGAACAAGAGATATTGATAAGCTCAGTCCTAAATGAGATGTCTATATGTCTATATCACACAGCTCAGGGATCTATGCAGAAGAGGGAATAAAAAGATTGTAAAGGTCAGAGGTAGTTAGTGACAACACGAAAACATTGTTTTCCATACACAACAGTGTTGATGTACAAGTGAACTCACAAAGACTGTAACAGTACATGTAGACAAAATCCCAGCATAGAGGACGGGAGGTAGGCACTAAATGCTACCCAGGATTGAGGAGCTATTGCCATTGAGAGAGAGAAAATCAGTTTTCTACAATGAAGTGACACTTAATATATGGACGCTATACTAAGGACAGGGCAGGACCAGGAGTAGTCAACCATAAAGGATACTCCCAGTGTTGGAGAGGAAAGAAAGGAGGGGGGAAGAAAGAGGGGCAGAAAGAGAGAAATAATGCATTTAGCTGGGGGAGCATGTATAGGGAGATGGGGGGGACACGGGAAGAGATGGAGGGCATAGGTATGATTAAAATATACTATGAAATTCTCACGGAATAACTGAGACTATTGTTTAGTTTTTTTTAAAGGCAAAATGTACTTTCAAAGGATGGTATTGTTGGCGCAACTATTCCCTCCATATTGAAGCATTCTCTTGGAAGGAGCACATAAGATTCAGAAAGGTCAGAAAGTTCGGGGAGTCCCAAGGCCACTCATCCAAGTTACCAAAGCAAACAGAGTTGCTGTGGAGAGGAGACTCTGGGAACCTCCTGCAAGCTGGGCTGGGAGCTCCAGGGATGCAGTCCTCATGAGCTATCACATGCAACCATGAGACTCCTCAAGCAAAATCATCTAGCCCATTACAACATGGCTCAGACAGGGGGAAGGGAGCACAAAAGGCATGTCATCCACGCATGGTCATGTTTGCAGGATGTCTATTTGTAAGGCAGCAATACAGAGCTGTAGTAGTTTTACCTCGATGTGATAAAATAAGATCAACAATTTAAATAAGGAAGGGCTCATTTGGGATCATGATTTCAGAAGTCTCTGTCCACATTCACTTGTCCCTGTTCGGACTCTGTGGTAGTACAGTGCACCATAATGAGAACACATGGTGGGAGAGGTCGCTCACCTATGACAGCTGGGAAGCAAATAAAGAGGAAAGGGAGAGGCGTCAGTATCTACCCCTCCCCCGCCATACATGTTCCAATGACCTCATTCCATCCCACTCTATCACCCCTGATGACTCTACAGCCTCTTAGTACTCAAAGCCTGGGAACCGAGCCTTTAAAACACATTATCTCTTGGAAGATTTTCTAAATGCAAACTACAGTAATCGATTTTATTAAAGCAAAGGGCAAATATTTTGATTTTGAATATATACAAGCCAATTTTTCGTTTGTTTTACTAAGGCTCTGTCTCAGGAAAGAATGGTCCTCTTATAATATCACAATCCAGTAGGCCTGTGGTAACCTCAGTCACAGTCACTTGATCTCTGTCCCCTACTCGAAAGAAGTCACCCTATTCCTGTGCAACTTTACCTTGATCCTAAAGACACAATAAGGAATCTTTCTTTCAATGTTCCCAGATAATGAAACTCTTGGCCCTTTAGCCCTCTTTCTAGCCTAGCACCCTGGTGTCAACCTACTGCAGCTATCAAGTTGTCCCAGAATGGTTCTCAAGGACCAAATCCTTAGAATTGGGGAATATCGGTAACATACCCAAGGTATGTTAAATATGATTGGTACGGTATGAAAAATAAGATTGTATAAACTCATTGCTAAATGAACTATTTTTAAACAAAGATGATAACTGCCAATTACTACTTCCTAATTATATCCTGCTATCTGTGCCCCGTGGGAAATTTATGTCCATGAATCCTAATGGAATAAGAATACTACCCAAGAGTAGCTACTGTACTTTTCTTCCAAACCTGCATTCAGTCTTTGCTTAGGCTGAATGGATGTGGTATTGTCGTCATAAGAACAGAAAAAAATGTTATTCAACAGGACGTTGGGGTTTATGACTAGTTAGACCAAGAATCAGATTTCCAAAATGTCAGAAAGTAAAGATTTTAGCTTAGAGGGCTATGCAGACTGACGTAACCATTCAGCACCTGCACAATGAGAGAAATATATAAATGAATGAGCTTGGCTCTTAGAATTTTATTCTTACATGTTACAAGTAATAGTCTTCTCTGCATTCTGGAAAACACTTTAACAATTTCTAGGCGTCAGGGTCCGTGAAAACAAGATCCAGCCTTAAGGCCACGTTTTGTCAATTCTCAGTCTCGGCCTAAGTGATGAACAAAATTTTAACATAGATGTCACTTACAAACCTGTTACTGCACATGGAACTATCACATGGAGAGTGGCAGAAATTTTTTTAAAAAGCATTTCTACATCATTCATGTACTGTATCCAAATCTCATGCCATTAAGAAAAGGATGATTTTCAAATGTTCACTCTTCATACCCACTGCCCTGCCCAGTAGGCCATCACCTTAGTCCATTAGAAGTAGGCTTTACTATTCCCCTATGAGTAGCTAGTGAACTTAACAGCATCCCTGGATCAAGGAGTCTTTATCAGCAAACTTCATAGACAGCTGTTCAGGATGACTAACGTAGATGTGTGGATATGTGAACAAATGAACCTTGGACTTCCCATAAATGATGGTACCTGGCATCTACCAGGGACTATCTGAGAAGACTAAATATGGATGGTCCTTAAGCATTCCAGTGAACTCCCAACATGACCATCCAATAGCAAAAGTAGATTATTTGCAAACCTCTAAAAGTCATTCTATTTATTGGTACTTATTATACACTTGTCAACTGAGCATCCCTAATACAAAACTCTAAAATTCAAAATGCCCTAAAATTAGAAACATTTGAATACTGACTTGATGTACCAATGGAAAATCCCACCCCTGATTTATCTCATATGATAAATCACAATACAAAAGCAGTCACCCTAAAAGTGGTGTATAAATACACAGCTTCTAAACAAAAACAAAAACAAACAAGCAAAAACAAACAAACAAACAAACCCTACTATGATGAAATAGTTTCTTCCAAATCACACTGCTGAGTTTTCACTGTATATGGTTTTCTAATTTCCCAGCTACAGGGCTGGTTTCTTGGGCATCACTTCTGACTCACACTGAAGCACTGGCTGGCTCTACAAAAGTAAAAGAAAGTCCTCTCTTTTCCAACTACTTGTTTCCTCTAGGACACCAAGGTTTTCTCAGGCATGCTCTCACCTGAGTGGGCTTGGACAGAATTTCCTTGTGATATCCACCAAGTTAATCTGAGTGTTCAGACATTGCTTATATATCATAAAGACTTCTTTCCTTCTCCAATAACAGATAGAGATTCAAGAAGTTAGAGTATTAAAAATGCCTCTTAAACTTACACAAATTTACTGTCCCTGATGTCCCAAGCACAGTGGTATGTGAACAGAACTGGAAAAACGTAAGCATAAGGCCCAAGAGTTCTTCTCTGCCTTACAGGAACTCTCCATTAACAAAGCATGACTTGGCCGTAGGTCTAAGGCCTAGGCCAAGGCTCCTTGTCGCTCCATCATGGACCAAGGAGGAGCCCTTTCATAATTCCACAAAGGGAAAGTTAAGAGACACTCTAACTTTAACAGAAAGGGAAGCTGGGATAATTTTTTTCCCTTCGATATTTCCTAAATGAGCAACTTTAAGAGTCAAAGACCTGTTTCTTCTCTTTGGGGTAGTTCCTTAAGAAGCTGGACCAGTTTGACACCCCAGACCCTGAAGAAAAAACCAGATACTGTTCTTCTCCCATAAGGATTGGTTAGAAACACCAACTAAGATGGGGAAAGAGAGATTATTAATACTTATACTGTATGACAATTTGACTTATTTTGCTTAAAAGGTAAAAAATGATCAAAACCGTTCTTTGATTTGAAAGATAAACCTGATTTATATTAAAAAGACCACATGGGTTCATGAATCCCAGCCATGACTGTTTAACCTCTAAAAATCTTTAAACATACCTTCCAGAGAATGAACTTGTGCACAGAATGAACTTGTGCACAGAAGAGAAAAGGCCTCCGCCTAGTGAGAAAGTACCTACAATGTCTCCGCTCTGCCCACCCTACTGTAAGGGAACTAGAACACCAGACTCTTATCCCTGTCCCTTTTGCCATGGAGGAGGTATGCCTAAGGCCTGATGGAAGACCCAAATTATCTATATTCTCCTTTCCCTCTAATTCTTAAGACAAAATAGGAGTGTCCCTAGTAAATTCTCAGAGAGTGAATGCGTGTGTGTGTGTGTGTGTGTGTGTGTGTGTGTGTATTTATATTTCTAAATGATAATCCAATTTTATGGTTTCATATGGAATAATATCATACTAATATCATACTTAACCAAACCCTAACAACCATGGAAGACTATAGTTTCACAGGCTACAAAATTGTATGGGAACAAAATGTATAAGACAATTCAGAAGGAAGATTTGTTGACACAGAGAGGACAAGGAGATTATCACCACACTGGTGAATAGGGATTGTCCAAGAGTGACACTCGATGAGATTATACCTGCCATCTGGGGAATTGAAGACAAGCGTTTCTAACTGTGTATTTTAGAAAGCTTAGAAAGAATCTTCTCTAATCCCCTAAACTGCCTCAAAATTCAAGTAATTCAGAGAGCAGAAAAGAGCCCAGCCACCTTCCAAGAGGTCTGGAGTAGGCCCTGATCAAACATACCAACATAGATGGTACTCTTCAAGACAGGAACAGGGTCTTGAAAGACCATGTTATAACTCAGTCTGCCCTTGACATCGGGCAGATATTACAAAAGATTCTTCCAGAGTCTTACAATACACTAGACAATTTATTCAAGAAAGCCACAGTTGAGATCAGGGAGAAACTAAAAAAAGGGAAAGATGAGACAGAAGAATCACCTTGTCAGTGGCCACTTTTAATCCTGAAAGCCTTTATGACCTGAAGTGTTACCCACTAGATGATATTACAAGTATAGAGAGGCAAAGCATTTCAAAAGGGGTGCCCAATTAAAACTAGAACTACCATCAACAAAACCATCTGGGAGGACTGTCCACAGGGAAAGGCTCAGGGGAAAGAACTTGAGCTTATATTGATTCAACATGAATAAGACTGCAAGAGCCTGGAGTGTTCTTATAACATCTCCACCCAGCATCAAATATCTCTTCGTGACCCTAGGGTAACCCTGATGTAAAGGGATAAAACACAGACTTCTTACTAGACAGAAATATTTCTTTCAGTCATTCTTCTAATGCTGGTCCTCATCCTGATTATGCCCATGATGGAAATCTCAGGAAAGTCAACAACTTAGCATTTCACCCATTTTCTCATTGCAACTGAGATGGTCTTTAAAAAAAAAAAAAAAGATGGACAGAAATTAATGCTATTCTTCTTTTTAAGCTTTATTTATTCTGTACATGTGAATATACTACACTGTAGCTGTCTTCAGACACACCAGAAGAGGGCATTGGATCCACCACGCGGTTGCTGGGAATTGAACTCAGGACCTCTGGAGGAGCAATCAGTGTCCTTAACCGCTGAGCCATCTCTCCAGCTCTGAGATGGTCCTTTTTTACACAGGACTTCCTAACAATGCCAGAACATCCTAGCTTCCTTCTGGCAGCTGTTCTCTGCCTGAGAACCACTGACCTTATGGTCCCAGGATGAGACTTAATTCTCCCTTTAAAGGAGACAGAGACCCATCCCAGTGTACGGGTCACCCAGGGGAGATTAGAAAGGCCATTACAACTTTCTCCTTTGAAATTCTAAAATATTCTTCTTTATTTCTGACCACTATAGCATTCATTCCCACCTGAGGCATGATGGGACTTACCAAATGCCATAGATCATCTAAAATAGTAAGGGTTAGTGATTCCCTGTAACAGCCCCATGTACTTGAACCCAACATATGAATTACGTCCCCCTTTTAAGCCTCTACAGAAAAAGATTTCCAGAAATAAGACACTCCAAATTTTTAACTCATAAGGACTATAAGAAATCCAATAATAAAGCTCAATTATGCCAACAGTCAGTTATTGGTTATATATATCTTTTAAAAAAATTGAATGAGGACCAGATGCAACCTATCTCTTCCTTCTTTCTACCAAAGGCAGTGTATTGTTTTTCATCCCTCTACAGCAGTGGTTCTCAACCTTCCTAATGCTGCTACCTTTTAATATGGTTCCTTATGTGTGATGTCCCCCCATCAATCCCTATGTAAGGGAAGGGAAGGGAATGGCTTTCTGAGAGCATAGCCCAGGAGGAGCCACTCAATATGGCTGCCTTAGTAGATAACTGGACCTGAGTCAAAAGGCTGGCCAGTATGTCACAGAACACAGTTGTAGTGGGAATGTTGCTCCCAGAGGCAACTACCTTAACATATTAACTAACTTGCTTTCTATTGCTGTCATAAAACACCATGGGCAAAAACAACTTACAGAAGAAAGGGTTAATTTAAGCTTACAGTGTATAGTCCATCACACAGAGAAGTCAGGACAGGCACTCAAGGCAGGAACCTGGAGACATGAAGTGAAGCAGAGACCATGGAGGAATGCTACCGACTGGTTTGCTAACCATTACTTCTTTATATAACCCAGGACTATATACTAAGGGGTATGTGATAGCTTGTATATGCTAGGCCCAGAGAGTGGAGGTGTAGCCTTATTGGAGCAGGTGTGGCCTTGTTGGAGTAGGTGTGTCACTGTGGGTGTGGGCTTTAAGATCCTACTCCTAGCTGTCTGGAGTCGAGTCTTCCAATAGCAGCCTTCAGATAAAGATGTTGAACCCTCAGCTCCACCTGCACCATGCCTTCCTGGATGCTGCCATGTTCCTGTCTTGATAAAAATGGATTGAACCTCTGAAACTGTAAGCCAGCCACAAGTAAATATTGTCCTTACAAGAGTTGCCTTGGTCATGGTGTCTGTTCACAGCAATAAAATCATAACTAAGACAGGGTGACACCACCCACAATGGGCTGGGTCCTCCCCACATCAATCATTAATCAAGAAAATATGCCACATGCTTACCTACAGACCAATCTTACGGAGACAGTCTTAGTTGAGGTTCTCCCTTCCCAAAAGACTCATGTTATTACTAAGTTGACAAAAGCTAACTGGCACAACTGGGAAGAGATTTAACTGTACCATTATCATAAAATGTGTCAGGACTATTCAAATCAAAAGGGAGTCTTTGGTTAACTAATCATAGGCTTCTAAAATAGGAAGCTTTTGCTCTTGGAAGGTCCAGCTGTTCAAATAAAAGTCAGCCTTTCTCTTGCTCTCTTCTACTTCGCTACCATCCTTCCAAAAGGCAACAAAGATGGTGAAAGTCCCAAACAGAGTCACAAACAAAGAATTCTATCAACTTTCACCGCTGAGAAAGATGTAAAAGATATTCCTTTGACAAATCTCTATTGAGTCCTGTTTACAGACTGGTGTTCTTTAATTAAACATGGCGTCTGCTGAACCAAATTTGCTATATTAATCTTCACTGACATCTTTGAAATCAAAGTCTGTCTTCCAAAGACCAGTACTCAACCAGCTGACTGGATATTTTCATACAGAGCACTAGAATTAAGTAAAAATTAAAGTGTCACCATCTATAGTGAATCATTGTCTCTTTAATCTGCCATGTCCACGTAGCAATACAGAGGAAAAAAAGTTCCTCATAACAGAAGGTTTCTCTATAAAATACCAACAAGAAAGAGACAATCTGCTTTTGCCATATTTGAACATGAAGGGGTGACAGTTGTCCACTATAGAGGACATCAAAAGGGAATCCACAGTGCTAGAGAGATGGTCGATCTGCTAAGAGAACCTGCTTCTCTTGCAAAGGATCTGAGTTCCGTTCCCAGCACCTACATGGTGGCTCACAATTATCCTTAACTCTAGTTCCAAGTGACCCAACACCCTTTTCGATCTCTACGGGCAGCAGGCATGTACACAGTATACATACATACATGCAAACAAAACACTCATATACGTGTGTGTGTGTGTGCATGTGTGTGTGTGTGTTAGTTAACCAAAACAAAAATTACAAAATTTCAAAGATACTGCATGAGGTATCAAAAGAACAGGTGGACTGGCAGTGTAAGGGCTACGTACTTTGAAATGGTTACAGAACAGAGACCATATTGGGTCAGTGGATAAAACTGACTTGTCTTCTCCTGGTGTACAAGATGAATGATTTCTTCCTAGCAAACTCTTTCACATGTAATAGGTCAGGTCTCATGGGGTCTAGACTCTGTTGAAGCCACTTGCTTCTGTTCCAAGTTCAAACCTCACATTCCCTTTGCTTTCTCCCTGGCTTGCTGTAAGGCACTGTTGGAAGAAATGGGAACTCCTCCTAAACACATTTAATGACTTTCAAAGACATGCACGGTTTCATGGCTGCTCCTTCCCATTGCTGCCAAACCTCCTACTGACCATTACAGTTCTGCCAAGATCCTTTCCTAAGCTCTAACCCCACGCCCTCATCAACAGAGCTTAGCAATTCTGTGTAGAGAGTGCAGAGCCCAGAAAGAGGAGGGGGAAGTCTTCTATTTATTCAGCATCTCTCAAAGTCAGACTTTCGACTCTACATTTGACCATGACCATGACCAGTCTACAGGAAGTTCTCATGGTTACATACATTGTCCCCTCCCAAGCTGGCTCCTCTTCCCCATTCCTCCTGGGAGTTCAAGAGCTGTCTGCTACCCTCTTCTCATACCTCTTATAAAGCTCAACAAACATCAGCTAGTTGTAAAAATCACCTCATGTTTTTTTGCCCTCATCTCTGCTTCACTTCCACCCACACCTGTGAGAATGAGAAGCCATTTCTGCAATCCCTCAATTAGAATGCCAGTTTTGTGCTTCTCAACACTTTCCTCACAGCTCTGCAACATGTGCTCTGATCTCTTTGGTCCCGAGTGGCATAGGCTTCATCCCTCTGACCAAATTCTGCACCAATCAGAAGAACCAAGTGGCTAGCTAAAAAAATAAGCTTGAGGCATAACTGTTAAGTGAATTAATCACACCAGAAGAAAGGGCATGCAACGAACATGAAATTTACAACATGGAAAATCAACTTTCTGAATATGGGTGCTCTCTATATAGGAGTTTAAGCAAATGCAGAGGAGAGATTTTTTTTTTTTAATTAGACTGAAGCTGGGCATGGTGGTGCCTGACTGGAACAAATCTCATCACTCAGTAGGTAGAGGCAGGGGGACTGAAGTCTGCTTCAGCCAGACCTTTTCTCATAAGAATAACAGCATCTGCACTGAGCAGCAGACTTTTCCTTACCACACTTGTCTAAACAATGAAACAACCACATATACAGATAGCATCTACCGTGTAGCAGGCATTGCAAGTCAGGCAGAGGTTATTTAAGGGTTAAGAGGACTTCAAAGGTTCTGTGCAAAAATCATATCATTGTACACAAGAGACCTGGTCATCTGTGGACTGGGTATTTGGGGGATTACTGGAAGCAATCCCTATGGATATGAGGGGTGACTATTTAGGACTTCGCTACTTATGGTAAATTGACTGGGCAGTCTGTGACATACACGTTATACAGTGTCAGTCAACAGTCTATTAGAGATGATAAGAAACTCACATTTTAAACTGAAAAAAAAAAGCATTAATTAAGTGATGGAGTAGGGAAGGCAGCTTGTAAGCTATATGGCAGCATTCAAATGTGGACATTTTAAAGCCATTATTATTAGTATTAAATAATGCAAAAGAAAGATGCCAAAACAAAGCTTTCATGCGAGGACTTTACAATTTTGTAAGATAATTATTTTGGCACAAATGGTGTATTATCCAGAATGTTACATAACAAAGATTACTGCATATATAAATTATGTATCAATTAAATCACATAGTCGCATGTGCTATTTAATTTTAAGCAAAAAAGTCAGTGAAAATGGTTAGCAGCACTTAAAGAAAAAGTCTACCATTCTTTAAATTTACAAGAAAACTTAAATGCCATATCCTTCACAAAGAACAAGCTAAATATCTAAACTTACTACTAGAAACAAAGATGCTATATTCAGAGAGAAGCATTTTGTTGCATAATCTGGGTGAAGGTGGCAGAAAATCTGCACACTGTCCAGGTAGTAGCTACATACAACAGCTAGAGATCTCCTGGTAAGTGTGGCTACAGGGCACCAAAAGATTCCCCTACTCCAAGTTTCCTGAGGGCCCTCACTGCACATCTTCAATCACTCCCCAAAGCTATATGAGTGAACAGAATGCCTGGGACACATTTCAGACACTATCTCGGCCCCACCCTTGCATACATTGGTACAGCTCTTAGTTCCAGCAATGACAGGGACAGACTGATATCTGTACACAACAGAGCCCAGTATGAGGCGTGGCACTGGAGCCAATAAAAGGCATTGAATGATGATTAATACATCACTAAACTGTTCCTGAAATAAAATTATGTAATTTGTTATTCTAGATGACCCTTGATCAATTAGGAACACTTTGTCATACCTGCTGACTTCTTCCAAAATAGGACACAAACAAGCAGATTTCTTGGGCAGATAACTTGAGTACATTTTAATTATTCTTTTTAAGCTATATAGTAAATATTAGAAAGTATTAAAAGAAAAATTTGAGGGTGTCTACAAAATTAACTAGATGAGATCATGTTCCTACTTTATGTCCACACCATTAGGGTCTAGCACATCACAAAAGCCTGTCACAACCAGTTCAGATTAGCCCCTCTATAAATCAGAAGCTTTAGGTCTTGTTAACTTACAAGATCTGTGGACACCTTTAGATATCATCTGAACTTGTACAGTCCATGTCCTTCATTACTAAATCAGGAATGCCACATTCTTTCTTGCCTGTCTTGAAAAACCACGGGATTTGAAATTTGAAGACCAGTAGCCAACAAGTCTTCAACGTATTCTCAACTGGAACTGACCCTAGAAATACAGTGAGGTTGGACTCTACTTCTTTCAGAGCCATTTGCCTTCTTGCTACCATTGACTTGTCCTGATTCCCATGTGGGATCCCATTTTCTTCTCCCTCTCAAAGATCCCCACTGGCCTTTGGTACAAGACCTCTTGAGTCTCTTGATCTCTTGCTATAAAGGGTAGATAAAGCTATTTCTCCTTTGGGGGAGTTGCAAAATGTAAAAGAAGTGGAGGCTCATTTTTCTCAGTTCTAAATTTGAAACAGTCCTGGTCAGCTAGATGGAAGTCTGGAAGTAACAGTGGGATGTGGTGTGTGTGTGTGTGTGTGTGTGTGTGTGTGTGTGTGTGTATGTGTGTGTGTATGTGTATCTGTGTCTGGGTTCATGCATTTGAAAGAAAGATATATACATATATTTATGTGTATGCATGTGTGTCTTGAGAGAAAGGTATACATATATGTATGTGTGCTGAAAGAAATGTATACATACATATACATGTGTGTGTGTGTTGAAAGAAATGTATATTTTTTTCTTGCCAAAGCTATACAGAACTTACAAATGAAAGCTCAATTTAAAAAATAACTCATTTCTTCTAAATTAACTAAGTAGAAGCTCAATAGCCTTATATTTCTAATAAACATTAGAATAAACTGGGCAGATTATGATTCCTAAATATGCCCTTTCCTTAAGTCGGCTGCCTGCTTATCGAAGTTTGCCTTTATACATATCCAGTAAGTTTAAATGACGCACATTCTGAATCAATGTGTATTCCTGTCATCTCTCTTGGGCTGCTTGGGGTCAGACCCAACCAAATGTAGGCTCTTTGTGACCCACAGGATTAAAAGTATGGTGAGAGGAAGGCTCTATTTCTAGGAACCAACTAAAGGAAAACATGGGCACTCTAACCTGAAATGGAATCTTTGATAGAGAAAAGAATATGTGAAAACCATAAACAAGACAGAAAATCTGCTGCTAAACCTGCACAGGGAATTCCCCAAAATACATTCTCATTGTGTGCTCCACAGAACAAAACCCTAGAAAGAAAGCATAATATGAGCCCATTTTTATATAATGAATGATATTTTTCAATGAGGGCAGACCAAGAAATCCGGAAATGACTTTCTTAAACTCTTCAAGAATAGAACATCTGAATTACATGAACATAGTAATGTTACTCTCTTTAACTACATTTTCTTAATGAAATACATTTTGCAATGTCACTTCTCCACACAGGACAGACCCACATTTCTGTCACCACTTTTATTCTTTTTTGATGTTTTCCTCTCTTCTTACTTTGCTTCCCAGTGAAGACTGATTTATTTTTGCACTTTGACCATCCTGCAGTTTGCACTCATGAAAGTCACAGGAGTCATCAAACCTAGCCCTGAGAGGAGGCTCATGCTCTCTGCATAGGGGGCGGGTCTTACTATGAACTCTAGCTCTATGAAGTCAGTACAGAAAGACCATATTCTGGACCAAAGTCCATACATGGCCAGTCCACACATACAGCTTCCCCTGTCTCTTGTAAGCAAAATCAAAGTCCCCTAAAGCCATCACACTGACCAAACAGCCATTCCTCCTACTAGCCGGCTATGATAACTGACAAAACAGAGCAGATTGTATGCACAAGTTTATCACTACCTGCTGTCTGTGTGACTAGAATTATATATTTCACTTAAATATCATGTAAAGTAACGAGGTTTAAGTTTAACAGCTGTTAATTACCTTTGCCACCACACAGGAAAAATAACTGAGATATGCAATTGTCCTAGCTGGCCTTCCACTGATGTGATAAACATGAGCAAAGTAACTTGGGAGAAGAAAGAATTTCTTTAGCTTACTCTTTGTCGTCACAGTCCATCACTAAAGGAAGTCAGGACAGGAACTCAAGCAGAAACCTGGATGCAGGATCTTGAAGCAGAGTCCATGGAGGAATGATCCTTACTGGCTGGATCCCTCTGGCTTACTCAGCTTCCTTTCTTATACAGCCCAGGCCCCACCTGCCTAGGGATGGCACTGCCCACAGTGGGTGGGACCTTACATTAATTATCAACCAAAAAGAGGTCTCCAGAGATCTGCCCACCTCATCTGATGCTCCCTCTTCCCAGCTATGTCAAGTTGACAATTGCAGCTGTGACAGCAAGGTAAGGAATGATAGGGGTTCTCTGTTTCATAGTTTCAGGGCTCTGTGGCTTTGGGCCTGTGGTGGCATGGTTCTTAATGGTGGAAGCTAGTAATTGAGGAGGCTTAGCTCTGTTTACCTCATGATAGGGAGAAAAGAGAGAACCAGAAGGTAGAAGTCTTCATATCTCTTTAAAAGGCACACTTCAACAATAGAAATTCCTTCCACTGGATTCTACCACCTAAAAGCCTCACTTGAGGATGAAATCTTAAACTCATGCACCTGGAGAACATTCCAGACCCAAACTGAAGTAACAACAAAACAACTGATGGCTGTATGTAAAAAATGTAGGCAAATCCGATGATTATTATCTTTATTTTTAAAATATTCTTCCTAGAAATTCCCAAGCAAACTAAAAGAGAATCATTGAAGTAGAGATACGCTCACTACTGATTCTGTACAATCATCTTTTATTGTCTTTGTCTCTTATGAAACTAAAAGGAAAATCTCAAGTTCCTGCATCAGTGAAATGGCTTAAAAGATGCTATTGAACCTTGACTATTAGCCCCGTGACAATGATAGGTGGCTCCATGCAGTATAGGAAATGGAGGTGGTCCTTCAGCCAACAAAGTGTATATATGCAACAGCAAGCAAAGGGGAGCTGGTAAAAACCTACAAGACATGAATAGGTCATTGGGATCACTGCAGTGTTTTCAGGTTGGGATTAGTCACCACAAGGACTAATAGTTAGCATACACTGGTATGACTGATGTCACCCTAGCATTATGTCTCATTCCACATGCATGCTCACAAGACTCTGTAGTTTTCTTCCATGTTATGATGCTTTATGAGGCCACCATCAGGTATACATGCTGATTCTAGACTCCAGAGCTATGAGCCAAAGTAAACCTCTATTCTTTATAAATCAGCAAATCAGAAATTCTGTTACAATGACTGAAAGACTAAATATTGAATAATTTGCCAATAAATGTAGTCTACATATTTTGCTAAAATAATGGTATATGTGTATTGTTTCCTGCTTTAAATGGTTTTTTAAAAAATAGCTGGTCAATTTTGGCCTTGCTTAAGATGATACTTTAAGCACTGTGAATGGCAGGGATAGTATAACAACAGATTGTAGTATATATTCTGAATTTTAAATGGCTAACAATATCTTGAGTAGTAAGGACCCTATAAATGTCATGTGACTGGTAGAGTGTTGGGTTATGTGGTGTCCTGCATCTGCCCCAGGGCTCTGGTGTCCTGTGGGAAGACTCAACTGTGATTATCCCACACCAGCTTCAGGTGAGTGTCAGGCTATGTGAAGCCACTGGACATCGCCCAGGGTGGGGGAGCACAGTCTGGGGTCCCGGGGACAGCTGGAACCAGCTTAGTGGTCCCCGAGCCTGCTCAGAGGCTGAGGCTGTCTGTTTCTCAGGCTCTTGGGCACCCAGACACCACTGGGAGTCTCGGAAGAGCTGAGAATGGAGTGGGGGCCCATGGGCTGGATCTAGCCCAGGACAGAGGGGGAAAGAGGGGAAAGCTCCAGTTGCATCCCTTAGGAATGAGTCCTTGGCTTATCAGCGGGTGGCTTGGCTTGGCGGAGGCCATGGCTGGGAGTGCTGAGAGGCCTTTTTCGGGAGACTAGGCGGCCAGCTCTTGAGAAGGTCTGTTCCATTTCTCCTCACAGTGAATCCCGATGAAAAGAGGCAATCCATGTTTTTGTTGTTGTTGTTGTTTTGTTTTTTCATACTTTATTTACATCTCAAATGTTTCCCCCTTTCCAGATCTCCCCTTCGGAACCTCCCCATTCCCTCCCCTCCCTCTGCCACTATGGGGGTATTCCCCCACCCACCCACCCACTCACATCTTCCCTCCTTGTCATTCTCCTCTACTGGGAGATATAACATCCTCAGGCCCAAGGAAGGGCCTCTTCATCCCCCTGATGGCTAACAAGACCCTCCTCGGCCGCATATGTGGCCAGCACCATGGGTCCCTCCATGTGTATTCTTTGGTTGGTGATTCAGTCTCCGGGAGTATCAAGGGTCAGGTCAGTTGCCACTGTTGTTCCCTCCATGGGGCTGACAACTCCCTCAACTCCTTCACTCCCTTTTCCAACTCCTCCCTCTGGGACCTCACACTCCTGGGCATATACCCAGAAGATGCTCCAACATGTAATAAAGACACATGCTCCACTATGTTCACAGCAGCCATATTTATAATAGCCAGAAGCTGGAAACAACCCAGTCCATGGTTTTAAGGCACTTATTGTCACGGTGAAGAGTGGATGAATAAAACCATAACCCATTACTCAGGGCAGGCCTGAAATTAAATACTTTTTGTAGGGAGGAGTGTCTGGGAAGGGGAGTTTATTGGCTAAGCCTCCAGGCCTTTAGATACCTCATTAAAATGGAGATCTGTCTTGAGGTTACATGATCTGTGGTCATGTCCTCTACCTGTGGAGGGGTTTGGGGTGTTGCCCTTATGAGACTGATGTGGCCAGCACACCTATGAAGAGCTGCAGGCTCATGTCAGGAGCCTGGTGTCCAGAAGTATGGAAAAATGCCTAAATTCCTTGTAGGGTTATCCCCTGCTGAGTCACCAGGGTTTCCAACCTAGCTCAACCAGAAACCAGGCTGCCTTTCAGAGTCCTACAGTAGAGGACCAGAAATAAACCTGCAAATTAGAACAAATGCCATAAAATAAAGAATAGGTAGCCTCCCCCAAAAATGCAATAGACACATCAGATATCTGAATTTCCTGTGCACTTCTTTTCTCTAGGAATTCCAAGTTCAAAATACACTCAATCCTTCGGTATATCATGCCATTTTAGGGGTGAGAGTCAAATGTTAACACAGAAAGCTTGGAGATAAGGTTTCTGCAGCCTTGTTTCAGGATGCTACCAACTACTTAAAGAAATACTAAATGAAATCATGTATGTGCAATCTTTGTTGGAGCATATCTCTTTTTGGCATAAGAAGAACCCTATTCAGTCCCATGACCCTTCATCAGACCTAAGCACATAGTACTCAGCACTCAATGTAAAATCAAATTTATCAGTTGTGCTTAAGTCATCCTATGGAGATATTTTTCAGTCAAAAACATAGTCAAGTTTCAGACACTGAACTTCATTGCTAGACATCTTTAAATTAGAACATTCTCTCTTCTTTGTTTTGTAGTGTAGTTCTAGCACTGGATTTTTAAAAGCACCTTTATTGATATATACACAGCATATGATTTTCCCACTGACAGTGTACAAATTCAATGTTTCATAATTTCACATCAAAAATGTTTATGATACCCAAAGAAACCTATAAATCTTAGTAACCAATTTCCTTTCTATTTCCAATTCCTTAGATCTTCTTTTTTCTATATTTATCTATTGTGGAAATTTCATATAGATGAGACCATATAATGTATGGCCTTGTGACTAGCTTCTTTTACATAGCATGATATTTTCAAAGTTTATGCTCATCACTATACCATGTACTAGCACTCGATTATTCTGAGTGCTACAGGATATCCCACTGTATGAACATCCACACTGTGTGCATGAATTCAGTAGTTAATGGACATTTTGATTGCTTCCATTTCTTAGTTACGGTAAATAATGCTGCCATTAATATTTGGGAACACAAATTCTTTGCACAGACATATGTTTTCATGTTTATGTCTGGGTATAAAAGTGCTGTCATGTGGTCAACCTCTGTTTAATAATTTTAGGGGTTACAAACCACTTTTTCAAAGTAACTATTTGTTCCCACAAGTAATGCATGAAAGTTCTAGATGCTCCATATTCTTGGTGGCACCTGCTACTACTGTCTCTTCTATTACAGCCATTCTAATGGGTTCTCAGACACATTTCACATGGATTTTCTTTGCATGATCTCAATCATGAATAGAATCAGTCATACTTGTGTTTATGGAAAATTTGGATATCTCCTTTGGAGAAATATCTGCAGATATCTTTGACTATTTTCTAACTGAACTGACTTTTTACAAGAGAAATGGAAGAGTTCTTTACAGGTTCCAGAATCCAGTGCCTGCATCATACAAAAACGAGCAAATATTTGAAAACATTTTTACCTTCTTCATAGTAATCTATGAAGTACATATGTTTGTATGTCTAATTTGTCCATGTTTTGTGGGTCTATTGTGTACCTGCTGTTAGTGTTAAAAAATCTTTTCCTAATTCAAGATCCCAAAATTTTATTCTTGTTTTCTTCTAAGAATTTTCTCAGTTTTAGCTTTTATATTATAGTCCATGATCTGGGCCAGTAAAATGGCCCCATGCATAAAGGTGCTTGCTGCAAAAGCCTGACAGCATGAGTTCAATTTCCAGAGTCCATTTAAAGGTGCAAGCAGAGAACTGACTCCACAAAGTGCTATTCTGACCTCCACTTGTGCAGTGCATCACAAGCATCCACACTCATTGCTGGTGCATGTGTACACACATACGCATGGCAATAATACTTCAACTAATAAATTTAAATTATAGTGTGTGACCCACTGCATATCTGTATAGTATAAATACTTATCCAGCTTCATTCTTTTATGTATGGGTACACAGCTATCCTGGCAGCCCTGGTTGCCTGGCAACCCTGGTTGCCTGGCAGCCCTGGTTGCCTGGCAATACTGGTTGCCTGGCAACACTGGTTGAAAGGCTCTTCTTGCTCCCACTGAAATCAGGTAGAACAAAGTCCTGGAATGCTGTTTACTGTTCTTTCAAGGTTGGTTTGGCCTTTCTGGGTTGCTTGTATTTCCCTAGGACATTTAGGATCATGACACTGAGTTTTATGCAAGTTTTCACTGTAGCTATGTAGAACAGTCTCGATTGTGTTATCAGCTTTATATACTCAGACTGTGCTTTGTTTTTGTTTTTCATCTTCTTCATGATTCACTTAAACTTGGAAACTAACTTGTTTTCTGACTAGGTAAAACACTACATCTCACAATCAAAATCATGTGAGGAAGAGGAAGTCCCACTTCTATTCTCATCCTACAGACAACTACTATTTCTCTTTATACGTTGTCCCCCAAAGAGAGTAGAGAGGTTTTTATCCCTACTTTTTTCTTAATTCTTCCTCCAAGGCATCATACCATGAACAGCTTGAGTGCTCTGTTCTCTGACAGTGACTATTAGAAATCGCTCTATGTTGGCCAGCAATGAGTTTCCCCCTTATTTTTATGACTGCTACAAAGTATTTTTAGGAGATAAGATAAGACTATGAATACTATTTTGGTATAAAAGTACAGCGAAAGAGGAATTTGCCCTTTGATAATTAAATGTGATGCTGTCACTGCCGAATGAGGAGTTATTTGTATTTAATCTATTTAATTGGGTCCTAAATGCAAAGAACCTAGGAAAATGTGTTACCTGTTTATAACCAACAGACAAAAACTTATCTTCAACATTGAACTGTAGGTTTGAACTAAATCAATTAAAAGCAACACAAACTAAATTGACTAGACTTCAAACAAAACACACACACACACAAATCTATTTGTATCTTCTTGCACTCTCTTTGAATTTCTCTTTCATTATCTTCATTAGGGTAATCAAGTGGCCTATTAAACTCTCCAAGAATCCTCAAGATCAAATATTAGAGCTGTGGGTAACTAGAATTCTCTCAAAAGGGACCTACTAGTTCCAGGCCATTATGAAGACATAGTCCTATGTCCTGTGGCCCATTCATACGCATACTGGCTGCCATCTGACCTCCAGAAGGGACTTTGTACATTGAAAACACTTGTAGTCTTGTTCAGACTCAGCACAGTGCTGGATGGGTGCTTGGTACCATGGTATTTTATTCCTTGGGAGAGGTTTAAAGGCCCTACCTATATTTAAAAAGTATTAACATTCCTATCACATATTTAAATATCTATGTATTCTCCCTCATTTAACTAAAAGTACTCTGTCAAGCTGTTAGCCAAACATATATTTTTCAAAATTACTAATAAGAACCTGAACAACAGAATTTTTGCAAAGCTTGAATTAATCTGAATATCTTATGCTATTTCTGAGCCTGCTGTTTAGAACATGCCAGATTCCTTTGTCTAAAAATAAGCATTTTAAATGCACATTGTGATTGAAAGAAGGCTCATCCCAGCTTTCTCACACTGCTGTTTCTGTGAGGATAAAGTGAGGAAATGTCTATAAGTGTGTCTGGGGTACTGCTGGGTGCACAGTGACATTCAGCCAGTCTGAGAGCGTTTCTTCATCTTTCTCTGGGCAAAGGGCCAAGCATTCACACAGTAGTCTTTGCCAAGTCTCCTCTGAACAAGTTTATTGGTGGCCAGCCCAGAGACACTATAGGAAATGGCATCAACCAGGCCTTTATTATTTGCTGGTAGATCAGCTGTCTTGTCCTTATGGCATGGACATTCATATGAGGTTTACAATGAATTATGACCAGAGCTCTGTGTCTCATATGATGAAAGACTACAGTTAAAGGAGAACCATCCTGCTATCAACACAAGGCAATTCAGGCTCTAGAAGTGGCCTCACCCTTCAGTCACTCAGCTGACCAATAGGAATTCCAGCCCTACTCATCCTGCAGAGTGGGATGCTTACCTCCTGTCAGCAGAGCTAAAATACCCTGACACTGGCCTCAATCCCTGGACCAGCATGTAGTCATCTCCCCTAGACAGAGCCGGAGACTATTTTTACCCACTATAATAACAGTCCTTTTGGTTGGGATTTCTGAAATACACTCTGGAAAACCATCAGCCAGATTTTTTGAAGTCATGTCAGTTCCCAGCACAAAGGCAGTGTTCCCAGAATGCAACGGAGCTACCCATCCTTTAAATTGGCCCTGCATCATCCTGCCCTGGGTACTTTATCTGACAAGAAAAAAATTAGTATTCTCACTCTATATGAAGTGAGCTAAATAAAAGGCTGAAGCCAAAGGCACAAAGATTCAGCCTGGAAAAAATTCCAATAGGGGCTACACCCACTGCTCTTCCCCAAGATCTTTTGAAATCAAGCTTGCAGTGTCACAATCATGCCTCTGTGCATCAGAGAAGCCCACTGTTGGCACACATAATCACAGGGAGGAAGAACCAAATCTTATAACTTAAGGGAGATTCAACAACTGTACCAACACTGTTTTGAGTTAAGATTCAGAAGCCAGAATCCCTGAGAATGAACATGGGAGCTGACTGCCAGTGGTGCTACTGCTGGAGACCATAGCTCCCTTCTGGCTACCTTACTTTTACTTATCCTTTCTAGTATATACACAGATCTAGATATAGTCTTTGCTCACAAGGAGTCCACAGGAGGCAGAGCTAATTTCATTATCACTACTAACAGGAAACATAAGCCTAGATAAAGAATCTTTGAGGCTTGATGAAGGTAAGCAACTGGTTCACGGATGACCTTGTAATTGTTCAACTTAAAACCACTTCCTATCTGACAGTTACAGCTGCAGGTAAAGAATCCCCCTGTTCCCTGATTTTACCAATATGCTACAACAAAGGCAGAGAGTCATTTACCAGTTTCATTTATCAATTTTGTTGTATCTAAAACAGACAAGGGGTTAAAAGGCACAACTGCTTAGAAGAGCAGAAACAAAAGTCTACGATACTAGTCCCTACAGTAGTAGGCAGGACTCTAAGCTTCCTAAGCAGTTGCAACAAAGATGAATATCATACCTAGAGTCAAAGATGGAAAAGCAAGTGCCCTGAGGAAGCACACAGTCAAAGGCCCTTGTAAGAGGTATGGCGAGTGAGACACAGTGAGTCCCAACCCCAGTAGCATGCTAAACACAGAAAAGACCTAAGTAGACTCCAGGAGCTCAACTTAAGAGTAAGAACACTTTCTGCCTAAGGAAGAGAATGGTGGTTCCTGGCTAAGATCTGAAGGTGCTGGTTGAGCTATGTTTTAAGGAACAGCATGGAACAAAGGGTATGAACCAAGAGGAAAAGATAGGAAACATCGCCAGACATATGAACAATTGAGCTTGCAAGCATGGCTTCAACTTAGACTACACAATGAGCATTCTGGTCACTAGGGAAGGGAAACTGGAAACAGAAGTGTGGCTAGGAGGTTAAACTAGTGGTTGTAGAGGACAACAGGTAGGTCAATAATAAGATGGCAATAGCCTTTAGCTATGACCTCCCTAGAGGTCTGAGGCTTCTCTGTTCAGGCTACATCCTACACTTTCCTCAGACTCTCTTGGAGATATCTCCTGAGCTTTAGAATCCATCCACACCTACTTCTCCACCGCTGCCCAGATTTCCTACCTCAACTTCTGTTATTTCTCCTAAGGCCCAATCACTGCAGGCATGCTGCTGGCCTTCCTAGTCTTAGTTAGACCTGCCAAACGCAACTGCATCCCAGGGCATTTGACATGCTCCACCCCCAAGATGGCTCACATCTATCTCCACTGAAGTCTGTACACAACAATGCCTCTCAGAAAAACTCTGCAGACCATCTACCCAAACAGCAGCTCTGCTACCTTCTTTTTCATCTGTTTTCATATTTTATATCAGTAGATTTAACATCTGTCTCCCCGACTAGAATATATGGAGATGTGAGGGTTGATGAGACTTTGATGTACTATCTATGACTATATTTCCAGGTGTTAAGAATTGGTGGGTAGTGGGGTCTACAGTATCTATATATTAGATGAATGAGCAATAGTGAGATCATAGTTAAACACAAGTCGGAAAGGCCAAAGCAAAAAGGGTGAGTTTGAGCATACAGAAGTGTGCTGACTGAATGTTCAGTCAAGAGTGAAGCCCAAGTAAATGAAAAAATCCAAGATGACTCTAACACCTCTCCTTGTCTGGCAGAGAAAAGGCAGAGCCCTTCATCATGCCAGGGACAGAGATGGAATAAGAAGTCCGGATTCAATTTAGCAGTTTGGATCCTGTGTGGCCCCATCTGGGGATGTGTAGACAGCAAGCTTGTTCAGAGAACATGTAAAAATAGGAACCAGAGATGAGATGGAGGAGCTGGGGAAGCCAAGTGGCATGCTTATAGACCAGAGTGTACGTACTGTGTCTTATCTCAAGGAGTCTTATGATTGAGAGGTCTTGATCCCCAGAAATAGCAGGAAGTGCTTCAGGGCAATGGCTTTTGTGCTCTTAGGAGGTCACATCTCCAAGAAAGAATGCAAGGCAGGAGAAATAAATTCCTCACTTATGAGAGAAGAATGAAGAAGTTATTACCCTACGGAGTAGGTAGGGACCAGAAAAACTCTGAGAACCCCAGCAGAAGATCACACAGGACAGAACACTGATAAAATCTCTATGAAAAAAACCTTCTGAGATGAATTCTTCCCAGGCTATATGTGTACAGAGCAACTTGGTACTGCCCTGGTGAGCTAAGCAAAGCAAGATGAAGGCCACAACAGCAAGAGGTCAGGGCTCACTCTGGTATCACTAGCAATGTTCTTAATGGCAGGAGGGTGACAGCATATGGGGTGACTCCTGATTCATTGGAAATTCCCCAAACCCAGAGAGTGGCCCTGGCACAGAGTTCTATCTGAGAAATCATTTGTCACTTCCATCCAAATGGAGCAAAGGAAGAGAAGCACTCAGGCTCTTGTGAGCACAGACCACATAGAAGATCTGGACTGGAGCCTAGGGCCCTTATTCTGACATGTTCCCATGCTGCTACATTTGAGTGTCACTGGAAGAGCAAGAAGGGGCAGGTACATTGTTGAAAATGAGGGAAGCTGAGAAGGGTGGTCTTCAAAAATCTCTTCTTTGTAACCAACAGAATATGGGTGAGCAAGGAGAAGGCTTGAAGCAAGAAAGCTTCAGAAGCCCAAGGAAGAACTGACTGACAAGGGCCTGAATTCAGGCTGCACAAACCTTACAATGGAGAAGACTAGAGGAGAAATGCTGAAGTAGACCTCAATGAAAGGGAGGAGTCTCTGAGCAGGGGACTGAGAGTTCAGGAGGTCATGCCCACTGTCAGACTTTCTTCTCCCCACTCTGTCTGACTCATGACAACCATGCACATCCAATACAACTATGCCAAATTCACAACGTCACTTTACCACCTGGGGAAGTAGATTTCCAAGGTCCCTCAAAATCCAGGCTTGGACCCTCATCTGTTGAAGATTTAGCATGTGCCTTTGGAACCACACCCTGTGGAGAGCCAGGGTTTTTCAGGAGACAGACCCAGGTCAGCTACCTCAACTACTGTCTCAAATTAGTGAAGACTTCAGAGACTATTCAGGGACCAATTCTGTCAAGGGTGATATTCTTCCTGGATAAAAGGGGGAGAGGGTAGAATGTTACCTGCTGCATGTGGGTACCCAATTTACTTTAGGGTAAATTGCAAAAGGCACACATCAAGTCTTTTAGATGAATCTCAACTGTTTTAAGTGAGAATTTCAAAAGCCATGAGAATATGAACTCCAGACATGCTGTGAGGTTCTTTCTAGGTTTCAGTTCTGCCAGCTTTGATCAAGGACTCTGGTTAAAGGCTGGGAAAGAGAACCAGCCAGACTGGTCTTGTTAGATTGTCCAACCAATGGTCACAAAAGTCTAGTGTCAGTAAACATCATTTTGGCAACTTTCAAACATTTCATAATCATTTCCATGCAAAAGTAGCTGGCATTGTAGTGTTATCCTCATTTCAAAGGAGGCAGAGGAGATAACTAATACAGATGGAATGCTTACTCTAAGCTCAGTGAAGAGATAGGCAGGCGCCCAGACACACAGTCTCCTTGGGTTTTCATGGTAACCCATAAGGGAGGGGTTATTTCTCATTTTTTACAGATGAAACTGAGACTTAAGTAACTGTCAAAACACAAGATAGCTAGCAAGGGATGGAGACACAACTACAGCTCAGGTCTGTCTCAGTCCAGTCTTCACAAGATGCCTACTGCCAAACAAAATGCTAACTATAAAAATAGTCACTAACACCTGAGGCAAAGTGAAGATGATGCCTTCACTTTCATTAAAGCTGTTGGCATCAAAACACTAGCTGGGCTGGAATCAATGTAGATGAAACAAACACACTGTGTTAAAAGACACACAACAGGCTCATCCCTCATACACACACACACACACACACACACACACACAACCCTACCTAAATCACATAGCTGTAGCAAATGTGTCATAAATTATTTGTAGAAATCAAAGTGCTTTAGATGACTTCTCTAAGGAAGCCCTCTTTAAAGACCACATGATAGTGGCCTTAAGCCTCATAAACAATAGCACTTTTGACAACCCACTCAAGAAAATCCACAAGGCAGAACCTCAGGGATAGAGCCACATTCCCTTTGGTCATGTTCTCACCTGTTTCAGCATCTCTTGGTTGCTCAAGGTTGGTGGCATCTGTATCCCCATATCTCCCAGGGACTTTAGAGTAGAATTGGTACAAAACTTGAGAAAGGAGATGGTCCCTAACCACTGACTCCTGTCCCTGTTTCTGCTTCACAGACAGACCACCACCAGGATTAGGGCAGAATGCTCATCAGCTAGCGGCTGGAGAGCACAAATGTTACTCTGGCTTTAGCAAGGACAAAGATGAGAGAGAGTGTCCCCAGTCCTGGGAACAGAACTTACCTTAGTCCAAGGAAGAGAGTGAGGGGAAACTGTGACCCAACCAGGATTACCTATGTGTGAAATTCTGTTCTTTTAAGAGATCTCAACTCTTGCTGCTCAGGGCAGAAGGATGGGGAGTGAAGGCAGGTACTCCCAGCTGAGGTTGCATGGGCAATATTCTTGTTATTCCTGTAATTTCCCTCCCTGCTATGGCTCTCAGGCTTCAACAATGAGCTCAAAATTTCCATAGATTGATATAGTCTATGTCCTCCACTAATGTAACCTAAGGAAACAGTATGTGCATCTATAATAAAAACCAGGTGCACGTGGGATTCAGTTTACCCATGATGCCATCTATATTTTGACTTACAATGTCTTTCACAGTAATTTACAACCCTGCAAGCCTTCTTGAGTTAATATAGTATTTAGTATTTTATATTCACTAGACACCAGGACAAACTGTAGCATTCCAATTACCTAATGACACATGCAGTGTAAATATTTCAATTTGGTAATTAACAAGCTGTACACGAGCAAATGAATCACAAAATATTCATTATCTTCTGTAACAGAAACAGATTAAAATTTAATTCTTTTTATAAGCAAAAGATTTATTCAGGACATGTATTATTATTGTTGTTGTTGTTGTTGTTACTATTATTATTATTGGGTTTTTGTTTGTTTGCTTGCTTTAAAGGTCAACCAGAAGTTACTTTAAAGAACAAAGTGAGAAGAGGCTTTTCTGCTGGCTACTTGCCAGCCCTTTTGCACTCAGGATTCTAGTGCAAAGATATCCATCCTCCCAAGTGCAAATGGAGAGAGAGCTGGCCAAAGCACCAACACGTACCTATTTTATAGCCGGCCTCTAAGTGCTATGGTGGATACGGTTTTTACTTAGATAATGAAACTTAGTTGCCTTGGGAGGAATATGGAAAGGCAGATTTGTAAAACTGACAGAAAAAAAAGTGAGTCCCTTTTTACATACCCTATGAATATCACTGCAGACTACTTTCATCAGTCTCTTAGTTTCGGCCAGTGATTTATTACACAGCTAAATTAAACAACACCACTAAATTAAAGACATTTGACTTTCCAGGACAAAAGTGATACAGAAAACAGTCTGTCTGCTTAGGTAAGCCTTTGAAACTGAAGGGCTGTTGTCTAGTTTGCACAACAACCCCAGGAGTCCAATCCAAGGACAAAAGCCATTCAGTCTGGTCCACCAACTGTCCACATCACAATTGCATTTGAAAAGGCTTTATGCCTCTACCTCCACTGCTGTATATTTAATTATGTATAAATCATGGACACATTATTAGTATACAGTAAGCATTACAAAATTTATACAGAATAGATCTCAAGGGACAGGCAAGTTTGCCACAGAACCACCTGGGAGAACACAGCTCAAACAAGAAGTAAGGAACCCATGTTTGGGTCTTGTGGTGAAGTGATAAGGAACCTACAGCCTTCTTCCCCTCCTTGACAAGGACACCTTGCCAATGACAGGAACTGAGGGTTCCACCCCTTCTAGCCTGGTCCAGAAAGCTGCCGGGCCTCTAGGCAACCCACAGCTGGAGGTCTGCTCAGGGTCACACAGTACAGTGACTGCAGGAAAGGACGGGGTGTGTGGTACTGCAAGGGACGGCCTCTTACTGTTCTTAAGAAGGAATGAGATGTAGCCACCACCCAGCACTGCTCGCTGGTCCAGTTGGTAGGCATGTGAGGCATGTATTCAAGTCTGGGTGTTGCCTTCCCAGACAGGGTGGGGACACACTGAGGGAGAAGCACCACGTTAGCCTCACCCCACTCTTGAGGCTTACCCCTTCCATGCTGCATTCCTAGTAAAGAGACAAGACCTGCTTAGTTTAAGGCAAGAAACAATACATGAGGACTTCTTGGTCTCATCTTCATAGTTCTTTAGAGACAGAGTCAGGAAAAACAAACTCTTTTCTGTGGTTCCATTATCAACCCTTTCTACGTCTGCTTTTAGAAAATCAGTGTTCATTCAGTTTTACCAACTCTCCCCAGGTGTGTGATCAACAGACAATGTGTCTGTCCCTGTCTCTGAGACTGAAGAACTCAGGAAGAAAGGAACACACACACACACACACACACACACACACACACACACACACATCACTGTCCGAGTAAAGGTAGAAAATGCCCATGGCAGCTTCTCCTCCCTTCTTCAAGTCAGCAGAATGAAGCTATGAGGTGCCTAAATCCTTCCAAAACACAGGTTTCTGTCTGGAATCCACTCACACAGCTCACTTCCGACAAGGACTTGTATTAATGTACGTGTGTTGTTACTAATATGCTTCTCCCAAGCAAAGCCTGGAATAGGAGCATATTTGGAATACCCAACAAAATACACAGGGGTTTGATTGAAACAAAATGAAATATATCCTTTTCAGAAGGGAAGAGAATGCTGAAAAGTTTCTTTATTCAACTGAAAGATAGCAAAGCTTTATGCCAGGACCAGTTCTGAGGTGGTAAGGAGCAGTCATCCATTCAAAAGGACTTTTCAAAATGAGGTTCTGTCCAAACTCACATATTCTTGGACTTAGTTCCAAATTTCCTCAATATGCTCATTCATTGCCATATTTAATATGTGCTTACTGTGTGCCAAGCACTGCTTTCAGGAGCCTTGTGGGGAAGTGATGGTAAGAAAGCATAACCTGAGTTCTGGCAGAGGGCATAAACATCCGGCACGCTTACACCTCAGACAGTATTAAGGGAGCCAATACCTTTTGCTGGGCAAGCAGGGAATCATATAAATGCAAATGCCCCTAGAAGAGATGGCACACAAACATAAATTTAATAACCCACTGTCAGATTTTAATCTTCAAAATGGCGTTTAATAGACTATTTCTATAGAAAACAGGGATGCTAACAGGACAGAGGATAAATATAGACACTAAAGCTTTAAAAGGGGCAGCTTGAAAGGCCATTTTTCTCAATGCTAATTTGATAACAATTTACTAGAGAATTACTAAGCATATGAAACATATTTTATTTTCTAACTTTTTTAAAAAGTCAAATTATAAGATTTTTGAAACACTAAGCAGGTGGGAAAGATAGCTCAGTCAGTTAAAGTGCTTTTAACAAAAGCATGAGGACCTAATTTTAACTTCCACAACATGTAAAGAAGGCCAGGCATGATGGTAACTTTATAATCCCAGAGTTTCGGAACAGAGACAGGCAGATCTCTGGGGTTGGCTAGTCAGCTAGCCCAGCAGTTGGTGAGCTTCTGGCTAATGAAAGACTGTCAAAAAAAAAACAAAACAAAAAAAAAAACAAGTCGACTGCTCCTAGGAATGGCACCCAAGGCTGACCTCTGTCTTATACACACATATGTACAAATACCCACATACAGCCACATGGACGCACACAGGCACGTAAACACAAAGAGAAATGTTTGCTCCCAACACACAGTGCTGAACTCTTCTGAAGTTGTTTTTGTTAAATTTATTTATGTACACAAAATGTGGGAGGCCCTTAGCTAGGGAATGTGGACAGGCTGGTCTTTCCCTGCAGAGAACTGAGCTGCTTGCTGTTCATCCTTTGCCAGGCCTCACAGCACAGGGGCTTCATTCAGCTCTGACCCCCTCCACAGGCAGGGTTGGCTTACTGGTTCACAAGCTTCGGTCCCTTCTGTGGTGTGGCTGCAGACCTTCTTACAAATGCAGATTCTCCAGCAGACTGGTTTGTGAATATCTAAAAAGCATCTCTGTTATGCAATGCCTGCTAGAGAACCACCAGGAAGCCGGTTCTACAGAGACTACAGACTATCTCTGTATCACAGGTCTAAGCTCAACCTGCTTTCTCTAACACCTGAATTTTGGTATTTACCACTCTGAAACTCTAAAAGACATGGACGGTGGGGCAAGTAAAGATGCTGTGAATGAGTCCCATCCCTGGGACCCATGTAAAAGTGGAGGAGAACCAACATGCCCTCTTATACCCACATGGACACATGGTATTATATACACACACATGCACACAAGAATAAACAGAATTTTAAAGGAAGACAAATGGCGGTAGGTATATACAAGACATTCAAAAGTTTCCCAGTTTCCCAACATATAACCAACCTAAAAATGACTTTTGCATTTCTAAAACCGATTGGTGAGAAAACAAGAGAACAATATTTCCTAGGACACACCAAGTTCCTCGGCCCATAGACAAAGCAGCACTGCAACCCAGCCACAGCTCAGTTATGAATTGCTCAGTGGCCATGGATGTCATGGTAGAGCTGAGGAGTCCCTCGGAGGCAGATGGCCTACAGAGCTGGAAACATTTACCACCTGACCCTCTGCCAAAGTGCTTGCCGACTGATGCCCTACAGGGCAAAATCCAACCGTTGTGTACAGCACTCAGGCCTTTCCAAGATGTGGGCTGTGCATCTTCTGGTGAACCACTTCCTCAGCTCCTACTATGAAACTTCTGCTAGGTTCCTTTAGAGGCCTGATGTGAGGTGAGGACATCATCACTAAAAGCCACCTCTGACATTCCCAAACTGCTTAGGCCAGGCATGTGATAGCTAGCACATTTAAATAATTTTACAGAAGATAAGAGGTATAAAGAGAGACTAAAAGTGGTTTGTGGGGGTTTTTTTTAGGTCTTTTTATTAAAAGACTTTATAGTGGCATTGCTTGACAAACATTGATAATAGCATGGGTTTTAATTTTTTTTTTACTTAGCTTTCATTACATTTAAAAAATTGTGTGTACATGTATGTCTGCACATGTTCCTGATGGTGTATACATACATATATGCAAGCATGTGTGTGTACCTGCATGTACCAGAGCCAGAGGTCAAGGTTAGGAGTTTTGTTCAATTGATCACTATGTGTTTTGAGACAGTTTCTTATTGAACATGGGATTTTTCTATTGCATTTAGCAATACTAGCTGGCCAGGAAGACTCAGGTTTTCCTGTCGCAGCCTCTTCAGTACTAGAATTAGAGCTGTACACTACCAGTAGAAGTGCTTTTTACAACAAACGTTTCATTTCAATGTTTACGGAAAACCTAGGAGTTGCTAAAAATTAGAAGCAAGCAAACAGATGTTTCCTCAGGTCATAGAGAGGGAATGGAGAGTGACTAACGGCATAAAGACTGAATCTCAGATTTTACCACATGGGTTGTAGTTCTCAGGTGCTGTCAGAAGCCCACAGACATGAATTCTGGGCATGGCCCTCTAGCCAAAGGCTACCACATCCTTGTAAATACACTGTAAACCGACTCATTGGAGAGAGTTCCTGTTAACACAGAGAGGGCCTAAAAGGCCCTAAGCTCCCTGCTCTTTCAGGTGTGCATGGCCCACTCAAGCTGGGACTTTTACGTCTTGGGTATGGGTATCGCCTGGCAGGGTCTCACAGCTCAGAGGTAGGGTATTTAGTCACAGACAATCTGATCCAATGCAGCATCCCTTTACTCGGCTCTCTATTCCTTTCACTCTGAAGAAACCAAAATCACATTTCTATGAAGATAAGAAGGGGAGGTAGTTAACCTGTTGAGCCCTCTACCATGGGCAAAATAAAACTATTTTAATTTGAAGTTTCAAAATAAAAATTCAGATTACTGAGAACACATTAATTCAGGAAAGAGACTAATTCAGAGATCACTTAGTTCTAGCCTAAATCCTAAAGTATCAGTGAATATCTCCTCCGACATCTAAAATATCTAATAGGCACAAGCAGTGTGAGCCAGATCAGAAAAGCCCAGGCATCCACACAAATGCTGTCTTCAGGTCCTTCTCTGCATATCAACAGCTGTCCCTGGAGTCTTGAGATGTCTGAACAAAAACCCAAAGCAGGCCTGAGAGCTGGCAATGCTCTTCACAATCCACTGCTTGCAGGGAACAGGAGGTGCCAGGGGACCCCTCTCCTCAATGTGTGCTTCCCTTACGGAATGCCACACGAGCAACAGTGGAAACAATAACCAACACATGTCCTGTTTTGATGTGTTAGATGGGTAACCAACCAAAAACCACCTCAAAATACAATGCTATCTACTGTCAAGGTGTCTGAGGTAAGACAAGAAATGCGACTATCTAAAATTCTCCATTTATCATAAAAGAAACTGGTACCTACAGTGACATCCTGAGGAAATCCTTGCAGATGTCATGAAAATACTGGATCCGACTCACTCTCTTCCACAGGCCTCTGCTTTAAGTCAGAAAACTGTTCGTCTGGGCACAGCTCCTATCAGAGGGGCTGGGGAGCTCATCTGCAGCATATTTATAGTAGCCGGGTCTAGCAGGCGTTTAAAAATCAAGATTCTAAATAAGAATGGTGAGCTTTGCCAGAGAGACAAACTAATTTTACCCCCTTGGAAACAGTTAACGTGCCTAAATTGTCTGATAATCAAAAACAATTCCTAAAATACTCAATCACTTCAATGGTCTTGGAATTCCAACATCTCATAAAAGCTATTTTAGATATTTATTTTAAGTGTCCCTGGACCATCCCAACTCCTGCATCCAGCAGTGCTTTTTCTGGTGACACCAAGTCCCCTGTTTATGATTGGGTCTTGTGTTAGTCAGTTGTTTTGCTTCATTTAATTTTTATTTTGGTTTTGCTTTTTGGTAACACAAGCTACTGTCATCAGGCAAGAAAGAAAATCAATGAAGGAGTTGCCTACATCAGACTGACCTGTAGGCAAGTTTGTAGAGCATTTTCTTGACTAATGACTGATATGGGAGGATCCTGCTCACTGTGGATGGTGACACCCTAGGCATGTGGTCTGGAGTGTATAAGACAGCAAGCTGAGCAAGCCATGGGGACCAAGTCAGTAAGCAGCATCCCTCCATGGCCTCTCTTTCGGTTCCTGCCTCTACATTCATGCTTTGCTTTCCTTCAGTGATGGACTATAATCCATCAGCTAAAATAAACTCTCTACTCCCTGAAGTTGCTATTAGTCATGGTGGTTATCACAGCGACAGAAAAGCAAGCTAGGACAGGCCTGTATTCCTTGTGAAAATACAGTCTTCCTTGGCCACTTGTCCATGGGTTTCTTCCGTTCCACTGTATCCTAAGACAAAAGTGGGCTCTTTCACAGTGGCATTTTTTTTCTGTTCCTTGAGCTGGGCATTCTTTGCCTCTGCCTGAAGAACCTCACTTTGCCTGAAAGTCACTGTCATGTTGTATCTTGCTCCTTTCAATACAAATGGACTTCCATTTCACACTCAACCTAGTTTTCCTACCTTCCTTACCAAATAAATACACTCCCCAACTGCCTGACTGTGCCCCAAAGATTACCACTAGAACACTAGCCTTTCTCACCCCAATATCTGTCACCCCAGGCCTGAGGATGGCATCCTTTCTGCCCATGGTTCGTGCCTCGATACCCTTTGTTCGCTTCAGTGTCACAATGGGCTCCAAACTGTTTTCCACTTCTTAGTCCCTTGCTTTTAAACAAAGGAACCAAGTTGAGACCATCAATTATCTGTAAAAGAAAGGCAGAAATAAGCCACAGAGAGGGGTGTCTGGTGCCAAGCACAGTAGACAACTCTTACATCTGTGTGGTGACTTACTCCTGGGAACGCTCAACCACAAAGCCCCACTAAAATCTGCCACTCAGCATGCTTCCTGCACAGGCTCAACACGATCTTTGTCTTACATAGTGGAGGACTCTTAAAAGTAAACAACTTTTCATGTAGGAATTCCAAGTTCAGGGACTCCCTGCCTCCAAAAACAGATTCATTATAGAAAACACTAGTTTAAATCTTTGTTATTCTGTCATGTTTTGAAATGCAAGGCAGTATTTTGACATACTGTTAATAAAAGGAATTCTTCTCTGACACCAATAATTTGATTTAATTCGAAGGTCTGCATGTTAATTATGAGGCTTTGTCTGAAAGGAGAAACACCCATGGTGATAACAACTTAAAATATAAACAATCTGGCTTGAACTCTTGGCTGCCTGAGAGCCCACTTCATCAGGGACTGAACCATGAGAAGAGATGCAGACAAGGATGAAGAGATGGGGGAGGTGGAGTGACAGGGCACATAAACAGCGAGATTACTACTCCATGCCAGACACTTGAGAGGAATACCAGAAGCCCGCTCACAAAGGGGGCACAAGGGCAGTTCCAGTGAGAACCAGGCAGTTCTAGTGGGGAGTCTTTCCCTCCCTCCCTCCCTCCCTCCCTCCCTGACTGCCTCCCTCTCTCCTCTCTCTTCTCTCCCCCTCCCTCCCTCCTTCCCTCCTCTCTCTTCTCTCCCTCTCTCTCTCCCCCTCCCTCCCTCCCTCCTCTCTCTTCTCTCCCCCTCTCTCTTCCCCTCCTTCTTTCCCCCCTCCCCCCCCCTTTCTTTCTTTCTTTTGACAATTAGGACATCTTGTAGCTGCTGTATGGAACTACTGCTTTTAGATCTGCCAGGGCAAGGTGACATAATGTGTTCAGTTCTGGCCCTGTTCTCCAACTGGGTCATATACTATTCCAGGGCTCTGGCCTCTACAGTCCAAGTGGCCACACACCTTTGTAGAGCACATGTGTCAGGAGACAGGATGAGGATAAGACCCCAAGACCCCATCAGAGCAAGAGGTGCCTTCAAGGATGGAGAAAAGATTTTATGCAGGAAACACACAGAGTAAAAGGCACCCAAGTGTGTCTGCCACACCGTGCAGATTGGCCCAAGGGCCACTATGAGATGGCCACAGGCTTTCAGTATCTATTAGTTCCTGGGAAACTGAATTACAGATGCCCAGAGTTGCAGGCAGCCCACAGACAGTCTGTGGCAAGTGTTCAGGGAAAACCTCAGCATCCTACCTGGCTGACCTCTCCTCCAGCCAGAGCAAAAAACCAATTACTCACAGCTCCCCCCCAAGGTTAGCAATTATAGTTTCCGACTTCCAGTAGAAACCCCAAAACCTCTTCCCTAAGCCTGCCTAAACACTGCGGCTCCATCCCTGCCTGGTTTCTTTCTCCTTCTAACCTTTCAGGTAGGAACTGAAGTGTCAATTTGAACATGGAGAAATGTATCTTGTTTTAACTCATTCACTGATAACAGTCAGCCTCCCCCACTCCTTTCTCTACAAATTTATCTTTAATTTCTTTCAAGAAAAGGTATACTTGAAGAATCTGCTAAGAACATCCTGAAGCTCATAATGAAGAGAGGTTTTTCTTAAGACCATGCTACACAGTTTTTGTTAGAATAAGAGGGGAACTGTGATAAGAGGGGATCTTTTTGTTGATACTTACAGACATGTGGACCCACACTCATGCAGAGGACCTTCTGAGCCTATTTACGACGAAGTCTCGGACCCAATCAAGTCACTGCTTTGGAGAACATAAAGAATGGGACTCCTTGGCCTGTTACAACTTCTAGATAACTGTGGGCCCTAAAGCTGTGAGAAACGGTAGGATGGCTCAAACTCTGGGGAAAGGAAGTGCTACCCATGGCAGCTGCTGGGTCAGGGTGACCCCTGCCTAGTGGTGATGCCATGCACTCAGCCACAGATGTACAGTCACCCTGCCCTCGGCGCATGCTGGCACTGGACTTTCTCACCAATCTTGCCAGCAGTGACTCTTATTTTGTCATCCAAGCCTTCAGAAAACTTCAAAGACCATCAGTAAGCCAGAGACCACCCAGGCTGAGGATGCCCCTGATGTGAACCCTGGCAGAGGGTGAGGGGGCTGTGGTGGAACATGAGAATGGACATAAGAAGAGGCAAGGTGTTAAGTTGAAAAGGTCAAGGGAATGGTTAAGTGGGGAGAAAGATGCCTCCAGAGGAGAGAGGGGCAATTTCAGGTCATTATTACAAGGAGAAGACTAGACACAGTGTACAGCAAGCCTTAAGGGCACTTAGGCCAATGCCTGAAGAAGAACTTGGCCTGTACCACAGACGGGAAGGAGACATCTGAGGCTTATATATAAGCCAGTAGGACTTGGTTAGTATGAGTTATAAGATACAGCACTGGACAGCAAAAGGAAGGAAGGCCCTGACCCTCCAATGTCCAACAAGCATACATGGAGGGAAGCTGAGGCAGATACTGTGCATGTCTTCCTGGTCCTTGCCTGTTACCAGACTCAACAAAGGCAGCAGCCAGAGAACAGGGCTCCAGGCTCAGCATCTGTCTCAGTGCAGGATGAGATGCTCTTGCCAAGGCCCAGGGATGTGATGGCCACAGATGCTCTGGAGTCCACATCCATGCCATGTTGAGTCCTAAAATGCCAGGTACGCTCTTACAAAGCTGGGGGTCAGTCAGCCAAGAACAGCCCCTACCCCAGCACTTTCCCACAGTTTTAACGATGCAATGATATTTAACTTGGCAGCACTGCATCTTAATTGGGAGCCCAGGATTGTCTGATGTCTGTGGACAGGCCAGCAGAAGCCTACACAGAGCCATTCCCCATCCAGCCGCTCCAGGAGGGACAAGGTCCAGCCATCTGTATATTTTCTAAAGAGAACATGAAGAGGAAGAGTTTTCTAGAGGCTTTACTAAACTTTCTGCCCCAAGGATGCTGGTGAAAGTAACTGATAAGGGCATGTCTCCAGCATCTAATTATTGGGATGCTTTTATATCTAAAAGATTCATGGGAATATATGAATGAGGTGCCTGGTAATGTACGGTACTGAGGTCAGCAAATCTGTCAGGTTTTTAATTATGAAAAACAGAATGTTTATATTGATATTGATTTAAGAGTTTTACCTATCAAACATCCCAAAGCACATTTCCAGAACTCGGTGTAGCTTTGGTGTATCAGTACAATCACTGTTTGGTCAGCTTTTCCTTAAAGGCCTCTCCTCCCTTCCTACCTCTGTTCTTTCTTTGAGGAGCACTGGTTTAGAGGGCAAAGGGAAGGTGGCCTGGCTGAGGGGCTATTAGAAATCCATGGAAAAGCCAGGCAGTGGTGGCGCACGCCTTTAATCCCAGCACTTGGGAGGCAGAGGCAGGCAGATTTCTGAGTTCGAGGCCAGCCTGGTCTACAAAGTGAGTTCCAGGATAGCCAGGGCTACACAGAGAAACCCTGTCTCAGAAATCCATGAAAAGGAGTAGGAACTCAGTGTCAGGGAATGAGTTACAAATATGAAGTGTGGGAAGGCTGGGAAGGGCACTGTTGGGCTGGGGAAGACAGGGGTGAGCTCTTAAGTACCTCTTGCTCCTTCATAAAAGGAAGTGTGTGTGCATGTCACACACATGTGAACAATTGGACTATAGGTAGGGAGAGTGCATCACCACTCTGTATCTGCCCTAGTTTATTTATTTCTGTCCTATTTAGTTATTTCTGACGTATAAGTTAAAGCATTTAAGAGGAACTCAAGAAGCTTTAGTAAGCAATTTATTTATTTTCCAAAGACGTTTTGGCCCCGTCTTTAAAATTTAACTGTATGATAAGTATAAATGTTGGTTTTGCTCATTTTCTGTAGATAAAATAATTGTTATTATAATATATGAATATGCTTTTGATCCCCACGAGTCGGCCTTCCTTAACTTACGATGAGATCCTGTAGCCATGGCTAATTTTCCTTAGCGGCCTACTGTATCGAAACACTGATTATCAACACACTGGAGGGGAGACTTGGCCAACAGGATAGAATGGCCTTTCCTCTCTGCAGCTCTGAAGGCCTAGTGCAGGAGGGAAGAGAATAACCTCAGTGGACACAGGCTCACACCACTAACAAAGATGCTCTCTACAACTGATACTCAAGGCAAAGGAAAATTAGCCTTTTCTAATAGAGTTTCACTGCATATATTAACTACACTTCAGGGTAGGCCCCATGCCCAGAAGTACATGGTCAACACAAAGCAAACAATATTTTTGTAGACTTTTTGTCTCATTATGGCTTCATTAGGGCATTCCCCCTTGGTTCTATTGGTCTATTGCTTGTATATTTTGATTATTAATTTTTTAAAATTTCGTTTATGTGTATGTATGTTGTGGTTGTTTGCTTGCTTGACTTTTAAAGAGAGAGAATGAAACTGAGTGGAGGTGGGTGGGTTGGGAGGTAGGGATGTTCTGGAAGAAGTTGGGAGAGAAAAGCAGGATCAGAATGTGTTGAATAAAACTTTGGTTTTCAATAAAAAATGTGGAGGCTGCTGCAGGAAATTACACAGTAGCCACTAATTACACAGTAGTACTAAGGCAGTACCCAGAGTCTGACTAATGAGAATGATCACTATTGATGTCACACGACCAGTGTTGGGTTCAGACAGGGAACCCAGCCCAGCATGGGCTCTCAAAATGCTTCTTGAAGTCTTAGCACTGCAACCACAGAAGGAGCTGGGTCTGTGATGTAAGTAGGCAGTTCCATTTTGACATGGAGCTCTGCGCTGTATGAGGGTAAGAATGGAGTCGAACCATCCGAGCTGTGTAAAACCAGCAGCAACCTGGAGTGCCCAAATACAAGAATGCACAATCCTTAGCAAGTTATAAGTAAACTTAGACGTTCCACATTCACAGCCCTGGACACTCCCACCCAAAGAGCCATATCTGATCAGATGGGCTCAACTGAGAAACAGGCCAGGGGAGGGAGGAAGGTTGGGCATCCTCCAGAGCCAGGGGACAGAGCAGCCTTTGTACAGTCACTCCTATTGCCCCTTCTACCAGCACTAGAGGCAGCAGTGCTATATTTAGACAAGTCCCTCACTCTCATCGCCCAAGCCAGTGGATTACAGACCAGCAGCCTCTTTGTGCTTCACTATTTCCAAAAGCAAAAAAAAAAAAAAAGAAAGAAAGAAAGAAAGAAAGAAAGAAAGAAAACGAACCAAAACACCCCCTCAAACAACAACAACTCAAACAAACAAAACAACAACAGAAACCCCACAAACAAACTATAAAAGTATAGAAAACGGGAGTTGGGGGAGGCAGGGAACCTATCTTTTAACATTGCTCAGTCATTTGTTTGCGTTTTGAGATAAACGTAATTACGGGCTCTTCACAGCCACTGCACGCCTTGCCTGTGACTGTTTCAGGGCTGTGTGCTGTGACTAACCGCAGCACCCCTGCAGCCTCAGTCAGGCGACAGGGAAACAACTCTCCTCAGAGATACTTGTGTCCTATAAGGAATGGTACAGCTGTTATCATTCTCAAATTACTACCAAGCCCCACGCTGTGTGCCAGCCCAGCACTGAGCGATGAATAAACTATCTTAGCTCTAGACCTAGTGAATCACCAGGGAAGCACATGGCAAAGTTCTGAGAAAGGCATTGCACACATTTTAAACTTATCACAAAGTTCCAGCATGTTCAAAATTATCTATTAGAGCCTAATCATTCCAATAAAGCATATAGAAGCAGCCAACACTCATATCCTGACAACTGAAGAGGAAATCGGGGGTTGGGGGTCTACATTATACTTCCAAAATGCACAGACTTTTTTAGAAATTCAATTTCTCTGTGTTTTAAAACAAATTGAAAATTTTAACTACGTTCCGAGTATTTAAAATATATATATATACACATATATATATGTGTATATATATATATGTATACATATATATATACACATATATATATAAAATCTTTGACATATGTATTCATTTTAAAATAGACTTTAGTGATGTGTTAGTAGTTTTTGGCTTGCAATGAATTTGAAAGGGAGGTACCGAGTTTCCAAATGCTCCCTTCCCCTAAACAGGCACAGCCATCCCCACTACCAACACAACCTGTCACAGTCACACATATTGAAACAGGAGCACTACAGCAGACACCATTGTTACCGACAACGGTGGTTGACATTACCTCTTCCTCTCAGTGCTGTACATCCTGCAGTCTGGCACAAAGGAGCAATGACGTAAATCACCATTAGTGTCCCACAAGCCTTTGCTGCCCTACGGATCCTTTGCAAGGTGCAAGTCTGGCCTCTTTTCCTCTCTCTACTTACTGGCCCCCCACCGATCGATCAATTTTTATTTTATCCATTGTCTTCTCTTTTCCAGAGTCAGTGGGAAGGATACAGGATGTAGCTTTTAGGACTGATGTCTGTAGCTTAGTAATACACACAGTTAACAGCCCTTCATGTCCTGACCTAGCTTGATTCACCATTTCCTTTTAGTGCTGGATAAAGTTCCGCTGTCTGGATGTGAACAGCACATGGATTTTCAAAGCAGCGGCAGAAGGGTGGCTCAAACACAAGGAATGTACTATTGGCTCAGTGCAGCTACAGAAACCTCTCAGGGTGCACAGCAGGTACAGGAGCTGGGGAAAGTGAACAATGGTAATGAATAGAAACCAGAATTCAAAGCACCCCTGGCTTAGTTTGCTCTTCTTTTCTCAATCCTGGACTCAGCACAGCCTGAAACCTGATGGCAGGCAAAGGCAGGCACACAGAAATCTGGAGCAGTACCATGCACCCACTACCTGTTGTCTCCCGGCCTGGCAGGAAGAGGGGGGAGGGGAGATGTGAAAGTCCAACAAGTGAGATAAACACATGGGATGGATCCACAGCAGAATCAACAAGCCTAAGTATCTGCCCTGGGGGTATCTTGTCTGAGTGTCAGAGAGAAATGCTTGTCAAAAATGAAGACTTGGGAACTTACTGAATGGCACCAAGAAGTCTAAATTTCTCGTCAATGGTGGATTTCTGAGTTCAAGGCCAGCCTGGTCTATAGAGTGAGTTCCAGGAAAGCCAGGGCTACACAGAGAAACCCTGTCTCGGGAAAAAAGAAATGAAATTCTATAAAGAAAAGCAAAAGTGAGTATTTCAACAGGCAGACAACTTCCCAAAGTTCACAAAAGACACAAACAAACACATTCACAGCAAACCCCATGCAAGACTGAAGACACAGCACACTCTTGGACATTATGATCTAAGCAGCTTAAAACTGAAGACAAACATAAACACCTTAAGAGCAACCAGAGCAAACCACACGTTTCAAGATACAGAAACAAGGCTCAGGAAGTGACGAAGTTATGTAAAGTACTCAAGAGAATTTGCCCATACAGTGAATGCAGCCTGGCTGTGATTTAAAATGAATAGGAGATATCCCCCATGTTAAGTACTCGGATCTCGGCTCACTGCAGGACTGTGGAAGGTTCTGGAAACTTTAAAAAGTGAGGCCTACTTGGCACAAGCAGGTCCCTAGGGGGCATGTCTTCATGTCTCTGCTGCTTCCTGTCCTCAGCTTGATAAAGAAGCTCTTGTTGACACCATATTCTACCAAAGCACACAAGGCTAACTGTGGACTGAATCATTACAGTCCGTAACTAAAGTAAAATGGTCCTCCCCATAAGCTGCTTATAATGGAGCATACACTTTACAGATACGTTGAAGAAAGACATTCTCAAATGAAAGCAGGTGAAAAAAATTTATAGCCAAGAAAACTGTTTTAGAATTGCTAAATTAAACTCTTCAGGGAAAGAAACATAGAGGAAAAGGAACCTGGTAACACATCCGGCCACACAGACTCTGCCTATTCTCAACCATGCCTTGACAATCTGCCTAGAGAACAAGGCACAGACAACATCACATAGGAAGACGGGTTGAGCATTCCTTACAAAAAATGATTGGCACCAGCAATGCTTCAGATTCCTCAGGTTTGGGGGGGGGGGATGATTCTGAAATATCTGTACATTTTTGGAATAGTTTAGCTCAAAGTGTTTTATATCTTATAGTGTTTCAGATTTCAGGTATGAAGAGAAATGTTTGACCTCTATGTAATATTCCATCGATGGTAAAATACCAATTTGAAGTAAAATGCCAAACTCCTGTACATTTTCAACACTAGAAAATTCACAGAATTTTAAAGGTTTCCTGAAAGTAATCAAAAACCACCAGAAATACAGAACTGGAAATAGATAACCTAACGATATCCATTTAAAACTTTGGTGTTGCTGCAATGAATTCTGTTCAGTGGTGAGTTGTAGGCACAGCATGCATAAGGCTATGAGTTCAATCCCCACCAACATGAACAATCACAATAGCTTTAATTTGAAGCTAAGATCACAATGGAAAAGGACTTTTCAGGCCCGTGTAGTTTCACTGGAAAAATCATCAGAATACTTAACTTTTTTCTTTTTAGTTCAATTCTAAACAACCATTTCTAGAAAACAGAAGATAAGATAACACATTCCAAGTTATTATATAAGGTCAGTATGAAGATGAAAAAAGCTGAAAAAATAAGCAGCATAAGAATAGAAACCAATATTCCAATAGCCTCTTGGAATGTATATTTAAAAACTTAAGAAAAAAAAGCAAATAAAATCCAGGAATACATAAGATAAAATAAGGGTGATATGTCACACAAAATGGCTTGGTCCCAGGAGTACAAGGTCGGTTCAATATTTGAAGCCTGATTAATGTAATTTATTATACTAGGAGTTGAAGGAAAACCAAGTTAAAGCAAAACAATTCAATGTTTTCAAATTCAATATAATTCAATGTTAACAAAGAATAAAAGACAGCTCCTTAGCCTTTAAAAGGACATCTATAAAGCATCTATAGCTGATACATTTTTTTGGTATAAGATCAAATGTTGTCCCACTAAGATTAGGAACAAGATAAGGAAAATATCAGTACTCTTACTTCACATAGATACTGGGCAACAGGAAGACAGACATATAAATTCCCCCCCCCCCAAAAAAAAACAACCTTAAAACAAACAAACAAAAAAAACCCCAAAACCTACAGAATTAATATACTTTGCAAAGGATCAGGATACAGAGTCCACATGTAAAATCAATCAAATCTCCGTACTATTCACCAACAATTTCAAACTGGAACTTTTTAAAATATCACTTACGCTTTTGGTTCCTATAGACAAATGTTTAAGTAAAAACCTCCTAAACACCGATAGACTTTAAAGACAACACTGGTGGGAGAAAAGGAAGCTGACTTAGAATAAACACCGGCAAATATTCATGGATTGGGAGGCTGACATCAATTTCCAGATTTCATGACATTCCAAACATTGCCAATGTGACAAGTTTATAGCTACGGATAAATTGATTTAAATGAGGGAAAGCAAAAATAAAAAACAAAAAACAAAAACAAAAAACCAAAAAGACCCCACAAAAACAAAAAAACCAGCCAAGACAGTTTTGAGAAACCAAGACTATTCAGGGTATTAGACTCCATCCTTTTAGATATTACTATAAAGTTACAATACTCAAGCACTGTGGAATCTGTGAGGAATAGCTATAAATCATTAGAGAGATTAATCAAAACAGATCCACACAAATATGGCCAGGTGATTTTTTTTCAAATGTATGAAGGAATTAAGAAAAAAACAAACAAAACAAAAAAGAAACTGAAATCAAGAGCAGAGTCTTTTTAATCAGTGGTAGTAGAAGGACTGGACCCTACCCTATGCCAAAAGAGGCAAAAAGGAAAAAGCAGAGAAGAAAGAAAACTTTGACTCAAATCCCGCATCATATACAAACATCCAGAAACTGGGATGTAAATCAGGAAACATAAAACAAAATCTCCCAGTTTAGGATTAGGCAAGAGTTCTCAGGCATGGGACCTGGGACATGTCTAAGACATAAAGTCCAAAGAGAACAAATGTCCTCAGTTAAAATGTCTACCCTTCTGAAGACAATGTTTTTAAAAAAATGAAAATTACAAGTTATATAGACTGGAAAAAAGAGATTCTCAAGTCACATAAAGGACCTAGGAACTCATGCTTCATAAAGAAACTTCAAAAACAATATTTAAAAAAACAAAACAAAACAAAAACAAAAAACAGGCAAAAGACTTAGACACACCATTTTACCAAACAGATGCATGGATGGCATAAAAATGAAACTAGTAGTCATTAGGTAAATCTAAGAGTAAACATATTCACCCTAACAACACAAAGTGAGAAAGTTCACACACACACACACACACACACACATACTTGCAGGAATTCGGACAGCAGCTAGCTCTTCAGCACTGACACAATACTGGAAACTACCCAGATGTCCTTTAGTGGTTGGTGGGTAAACAGATTGGTGGACCCGCAGATAGACCATTGCTGAGCAACCAAGAAAAATAAGCTGACACACTGGATTACAGATGTAATGCTAAATGAAGGCTCAAAGGGATACACTGTGGTAGCTAGATTTTTACCAACTAGACACAAGCTAGAGATATCACAGAAGAGGGAGCCTCAATTGAGAAATGCCTCCACAGGCTGTAGGCAAGCCTGTAATTTTCTTCATTAGTGACTGATATGGGTGGGCTCAGCCCACTGTGGGTAATGCCATCTCTAGACTGGTAGTCTTGAGTTCTTTAAGAATACTAACCAAGCTAAGAAGAGCAAGCCAGTAAGCAGCACTCATCTATGGTTTCTGCATCAGCTCTTGCTTTCTGGTTTCTGCTCTGTTTGAGTTCCTGACCTGACTTCCCTTCAATGATAAACAATGACATGGACATATAAGCCAAATAAACCCTTTCCTCCCCAAGTTGCTTTGGTCATAGTGTTACATCACAACAAAGCTAACCTCAACTAAGACACACATGCTACAAGATTTGTGTGATATTCTAAAAGCTCCAGTGAGGGAGCGCAGACTAAGTAGTTGTCAAGGAGACTGAGATGGGAACATTCACGTGAGGGATCATAGGCATGTTCTTCACCCTGAGTTTAAACATGTATCTACAATATGTTAGCAAATATACACAGATATTAAACCATACAGAATTTTATAAAAATAAATAAATAAATAAATAAATAAATAAACCAAGTCAATACAGGATACTTAACTTTAAAACAAAACTTTTAAAACAAAAACTCAATTCACATAAATATTTGTCTTTACAATTAATGTCCATGGAAAACAATCTTCCCCTCAATGTCACTGGGTACAATGGGCCAACTTTCCTAATGGAGAGAGTGAGGACCCTTTGGTTTACTAGGAGACCTCAAATATCAAAAATTCTCACCTGCTAATGTGCCTACTATAAAATAGCCAGAGGAATCTATCATATACACTTTAACTTCTCTCTAAGTACAGTACCTAATAAAATAAATGATAGGGAAGTAGGTACTTTCTTTCATTGTTTAAAATGCAAGAAAAAGTCTATATATGTTTATTACAGATGTGGTTTTTAAATTGTTTTCAATCCATGCATGGTTGAACTGAGAGTGTAGAACTTGCAGGCAGAGTGGACGCCCATAGATAAGTTCATATCTTGGACCTCATTAGAAAAGGCTGTTAATATAGAAACCCCTACTGGTTCACGAGAATAAATGTCTGTGGAATGTTCAACCATAATAGAGCTTAGAGACCATCTCAGCAGAGGACAGGGATTATGAGAGCCACAGCTTGGGGAGCACTGGAGCAAAACAGTGACTTCTGGACATGACAGCACCACCTTCCTCATCAACTTGGCAGCTATGGCTGCCTGCACAAAACATGCATAAGCTCAAGTCAGGCAACATTCCAGCCTGGATGGGGATGGGCTCAGGAACCCTTATCCCTAGTTGAGGAGCTATTGATCATTGTTAATGAATACTCAGGAGAGAGAAGTGGTTTTAAGAATATGGACCCCTGGTAAAGTCAACCATACTTCAATGGATGGCCTGCTGAGTATCCTGACAGCACACACTAGATTTAGCCAGGTAATGTTTAGAATGGGAGCACTTGAAGATATAAGAGGATTTATGGGGCAGAGATAAATCTAGGAGAGATGGGGGAATTGAGGGAAGGCATGGTCAAAACACATCATAAGCATGTTTGATAGATAACCATTATGGCATCTCTTCCAAGTATGTCCACTGCATCTAGGGTTCAGAATTTGATGCACAGTGACAGACATCAAGTGGTTTATGATCATGCTTTTTCGTTTAGCTGTCTAGAGTTTGAGGCCATCCCTCTTCAAACAGTGTTTCCAAGACTACACCTACTCCTCCTTGGTCTTCTCCACTTCACACACTTTGCCCCCAGGGACATACAGCTATGCTTGTTGAAGAACACCATGCTCATCTCAGAGAGATAGGTAGACTTCACAGACTGCAGCCTCAGCTCTGTGACCTCAACTGTGAGAATCAATCTTTTTGTCCCTCTCACAGTTGAAACCTAATGTCCAAGATGCTACTCGGAGGTAGAGCCTGAAGGAGGTGCATACGTCATGGGACAAGAGTCTAAAGAGCATAATCCATACCCTGGAAGAACACACACCAGAGGGGCAGTGTTTCTCTGTCTCTCTATCTCTATCTCTACCCGTGCCTCCATCTCTTCAACTTCAGAACATGAAGAAGGATGCCAGCTGTAAGTTACAAAGATGGTTCTTACCTGGAATCAGAACCAGCCATGCTCACACTATTATCTGGGGCTTCATGGCCCCCAGAATTTATGAGAATAAATATTTGTTGTTTAGGTTGTTTAGTCTCTGGTATTCTTAGTCAGTTTGGACTGTCATAAAACTGAGTCAAATACACAGTAGGAGGGACAGCAAGCAAAAATATAAGATGCCTGGTTCAAAGTAAACTTCAGATAAACAATGAAAAGTTGAGATATGTACTTCATTTCAAGTTTTGCCTTTCACCTGAAATTCCACTTAACTGGGCTTCCTGTACGTTGACAACCCTAACCATGGGCTGTGTGTGTGTGTGTGTGTGTGTGCGCGTGCTACATGAATGTGGGCTTGTTTTATGTGTGCATACATGGGTACCGTTTGCACGAGGGTGCAAATGTAGCTGTTTATGCATGTGTGTGAAGGTTACAACTTCATATCGTATCTTTCTCTATCTCTCTTCACTTTCTTTTTTCAGACAGGATCTCTCACTGAACATGAAGCTCACTGATTGTGCTAGACTGGCTAAAGAGATGGCTCCTGGAGTTCTGTTCATGTTCTGCCCTCCCCGGGAGCCTTGGGGTCACAGAAGCATACCAATATGTCCAGCTTTCTACGTGACTGCTAGACCTCACACATGTGCAGCAAGCACATTACCACCCAAGCCATCTCCTTAGCCTCCGGGCCCTGGGAAAACTCTTAATCCTCCATGTCACAGTATCCTTATGGAAGAGGGAAGGTGAGACCTACCAGATAGATAGGTGATAAAAATGAGACAGGCAGTGTCAGTTTCTGCTGTGGCTTTAGCAAACTTTAATCAGAGTTAGTCTCTGGCCCACTTGGTGATCTCCAAGTTTCATACAGGAGCAAGGACTCCATAGGTACCTAGTCCTGCTGAGCACTCCAAACAGGCTCTGCTCACCAGCCCTCCATTGCATTCTCAATCCATATGAAAGCAAGCACTTTGATCCTCTACCCCAAACTGATGGCTGAAATTACAGACCTGATTCAACAACCACCATGGCCCAGGGAGCTGGCAGCTCTGGCTGCAGCCAGGCCTCCACCCCTCTGGCTATGTGACTCAATGAGTCTCGATAAAATAAGGCTGAACTGAACCTGTCCTATCCTCTGAAGAATACCTTAATGTATGATGGGATTATCTTGCTTGCGAAGGCATCTGAAGCTCATGACCAAAAAAGTTATAACATAGAGAACCCAAAAGTCCCTTTCCTTTGCCAATTTACACACGCAGTAGCTCTCTGCTCCATTCAATGATGGGTATCCTAAATAACAACCTCCTTCCTAAGGAGCTCAGAACCTGCTTATCTTCTGTCTAAGCAAACACCACAGTCCAAGCCTTTGTCTCTTAGCACCTCTCCACTGCTGCCAGGGCCAGTTTTCTAAGATAGGATCCATCAATCCCTCGTGTTCTTCCAATGCCTCCTATAGCCAGGGCTCCTGGTAGGCTATACAGCTGTGTGACCTCTAGGAGAGAACCTGGCCAGATACTCTCTCTGCTGGCCCCCCTTTATGCAATGCTGACTTTCTTGCCATCCATAAATAAGTAAATCTCATCAGATGCCTGTTACTTGCTCCGCTTCTGCTCCTGTGCCTTTTCTACCAGAACTTTCAGCACCCCAGCCACTGAGCCCAGCACAGGCAGTGCTACATTCTTGCCTCTGTGATGGTCAGTGGAGCCCTGTGCCCACAGCAATCTGTTTCCACAAACACTTACACTACCCCGATGCAGCCACTTCTCACACCCGCATACAGTAGGTGCACATACGGGGTCTGGAAATCCTGAGTAGACATTTTCAACAAGCCACAGAATAGATGAGAATGTAGTGCCCCGAACAAACAACTGCAAGTAATGACCTTTCAGTGCCAGGGAAAGTGACACCTCCTCTGAGGAATATGTCCTACTTTCAATAACGGGAATAATGGAAATTACTGTTTTCCTCATGTGCTGCTTGTTAGAAACGCTAAGACAAAACTCATGTTAACTCACAACACACTGGTTTGTGCTCACAGCTAAAGGTCCTCTTCATTCTATTTGCTTGTTTGTCTGGCCTGCCTTACTACTTCTGTTTGTATTATCATCCTTGTATATTGACGCCATTAAGGCCTTGGGAAAACAGACGGAGTGTAGAAAAAAACCCAGCAGAACAGGAACGAGAAGACTGTGTTGGAAGACCTCCTTTCAGAAGCTGCTGCGAGGTAGGATGTTAACTTGCTCAGCCTCACCTCAGGGTGGAAGGTCTTCCACCTGAAGCAGAGAAGTAATGATGGTTCCAGGTTTCACACTCACGTTGAGCAAACACAGTCGAACACACACACTCACACCAATCCCAAAGACAATAGAGCACTAAATCACAATGGCGTTATGTGCATCACGTGCTGTTGGCTACCAGGAGACAAAGCACCATATCTTTTGCTTGGAAATCGGGCTGTTGAGTTCTGGGACACTTTGGTTCCAAGGCAGACTGGATTGCCCCCACACTGACTCTTATCATTAGGATCTCCCCAGCAGAGATCATGTGAAACATAACATGTCAGTGCAAGGAGCCTACTTCAGAAAAAAACAAACAAAAACAAAAACCCAGCATCATTGAAAGAGTTCTGCTCAGTCTTCCCTTAAATGTTGTGTTATGCCAGAAGTTTCACTGCACCTGTCACCCACAAAGATAAAGACAAATACAAAGAGAAAGGGCAATTATGGGTGTGCAAGGCTTCCTTTCTAAAATTAAATGGAAGCCTGCCCTCAGCATGCTTGACACCTCTGGGGCTCCCCTACCATCCCAGACTACTTCCAGCACACTCCTCACAAGATCAGTCTTTTCTTCTCTTTCTAGGTTTAAGAAGGACTGGAATACTAAAATAATAACACTAACCATTAATATGTGAATGGTACTTCATTACAGATACACTGCATGGCTTTATGCTGTCAGGCACACGCCCCTTCCCATGTGTGCACACCAACCTTCTGAGGAAGGCCCTGGTACTTTCCCTAGCAGAGGCCTCCCCTGAAGTTTGATTGCCAGTTCCTCTTGTGACATCTCACCCATAGCAACAGCATACAGCCTCCATGACAACAACCAACTATGTCTTCTCCTTCTAAAGAGCCCGATCACCAACCCAGCCTCAGCAGTGACTAGGTTAATTTTAAGGTATACACAAATCATCAGCTAGATAGCCAGTACAAGGAATACTAGAAACTGGAGAGAAGACACCTGGGCTCAAAGACTTAAGCCACTTGAGAATGAGAGCCACTTACTAAGACTGATACTTTACTCTGAAAACGTGGGAGGAGAGGGCTAAGCCTCACACACTTCCCACACAGACCATGCTTGCAAACAAGCCACCCTTGGAAGGGAGGTTATACCTGTCTGAAGCTATTAAATACACATCACATCCCAAACCAAAACACATATAAAATTCAATAAATTTCATACACTTAAAATGGTTTAAAAAAAAAAAACCAATAAAACAAACAAACCTGCCCTGCAACTATAATTCCTGTCCATAGAGTGGACAACGGCCTAGCAGTCCCTTAGACATTACAAGCACACGAAACCATAGGACCCAGCCCTCCCTCTCACAAGTATTCGCCCAAAAAGGGGGTGGGGGAGAGATGTGTCACACAAAGCTTACATGTGAATGGTCAAAATAGCTTTATCTATAGTAGGAGAGCTGGAAATCATCCATCTATCTATCCATTGGAGAAGGCTTAGATGGACTGTTGCAAGTCTGTGCATGGACCAGTGCCTGTCAGTAAACAGTGTGAACCCCAGCAACACTACATGAGAGTAAATATCATTATGTTTAGTGAAGGCATAACAAAAGACAGCACTGTTATACACGATGTCACAAACATACACCCACATATAGACTGACAGCAGCAGCAGGCAGAGGAATAGGGAGAAGGGACAACAGAAGTGCAGACCAGAATTTCTAGCTGCAAGAGAAACACTTTATATGGTGACTACAGTGATAAAGCATACATCACAGTTTATGAGGTGGCCTTTCATAAAAGTAAACTGGACTGAACGTATCTGGACCCTGCCCTTTAAGCAGAATTAATTGGTTCTTTAGCCATGAATGTCCCCGGAGCCTTTTGTGCTCACCCAGCACTCTCCCAGTCATAATTACCTTATTCTCACTTCTAGTTTATGGGCTTAGTGAGCAGGAACACCCAACATACAACACATAAATAAATTACTTTAAAAAGAATCATGATCCAATTACTAAGCAACTGTTAAATAGTAGAACATTAGTTAAAATGGATCATTTCTTTGTTAAGCCTTCATAATAGACAAAGAAACATGACAAAGAACTAAAACAGAAACAATCAGACATGGTTGAATTTTAAATGTATCTTAAGATATAAATGACTGATTAAACAACGACAATCCAAATTTAGGCTTTGGGGATTGGCTTAGGGTTTCTATTGCTGTGATAAATCACCGTGACCAAAACTAACTTGAGTAAAAGGGGTTTATTTCATCTTACAGCTTGCAGCTCATCATCCAGGGAAGTAATGGGTAGGAACATGTGGCAGGAACTGATGCAGAGACCATAGAGGCTTACGGGTTCCTCGTGGCTTGCTCATTCAGGTTTCCTATACATCCAGGACCACCTGCCCAGAGATAGCACCCTCCACAGTAGGCTAGATCTTCTTACATCAATGTTCAGTCAAGAAAATGCTCTACATTTTACCTATAAGCAATCTGATAGAAGCATTTTCTCAATGAGGTTCTTCTTCAAAAATATTTCTACTAGTGTAAAACTGACCAAAAACCAGTCAGTACAGAAATGGATGTAACTTCCATGATAAAGGCATTGACTCTTGTTATGTATGAGGCATTGAGTTCAATCCCTAACACTGCTGTGCAAAAGTTTTTAAAGGTTCCTTTCATTTCCTTTGTATGTTTTGTTATTTGTGAGTATTTTTGTGAATTTTATTTTGTTTTGTTTTGCTTTTGAACTGAAAGATAATTTTACACAAATTACTTAACCAGTGACTTTTTATTTTTCTTAGGAAGACTTTATCTGCAGAAAAACAATTCTATAGGAAAACAACTAACTGAATTACCGTGGAAGTATTTTTATACAACAGGTTTTATTTTATGCTGGCCATACAAAGCAAAGCTACAAAGACTTGGTACCCACTTTCATGTTGCTGACTACTCAACAGAGAGTGGCTGAGCCCATCAAGGGAGCTTACCTGTAATTTGGGCTCAACTGCCTTTTCTCTAAGCAACATGGATGAATCATGCAGTTTTGCAAAGGATATAAATTATGTTCCATGTATACAGTTACTTTAGACTAAACAGAACTCTGCATCTGGTCTCCTGAGAACAGGCACTGTGTCTTGTTAATATATACAAAGAAGGAATTGATGAGTGGATGAACCTTTGTGTGAATGAATGAGTGATCCTTAGCCAACTGAATAACTTAGGAATGCTCTGAACCTCCTGAAGAATCATGCCATGCATGCTACCTCTACCCAACCTTCTAGGGAGGAGGTGAGGTCTGTACATTCCAAAGCTACTTGGTAATCTGAAGCATTATCCTGACTATCATCAACACAGAACAGACTCTTCATATTTACTTGGGTAAACCCAACATCCAGACTGAGTGACTATATCTAAACAGGGTAATTGGAGAGCAAAATTGATATTATTAGGAACTCCATAATGATAACAAACATAAACACTGTCCTAAACTGAGACACTTGGTCACTTTCCAATATCTGAGGGTTTTGATGTCCTTTCTTGTTAATAGTAGGCAAGTTTTCACCATTGTGAGAACATTTATATAAACAATACATACTCATGTAAAGAACTTCTCTGCACATAGAAAAATCAAGTATCAGAATGCCTTGTGCCAGTTCCACCTCAAGTGGGATTTGGTTATAAATGTCTCCTTTTTTGGACCTTTGATGAGTGTTATTAGCAGATCCTCAATAGGGGCTTGACAAGGTTGCTTTGGAAAAGGCCAATCCAGCTGATAGCTCCATGGAAATTCCAAAGTCGGCTCACAGGTGTTTTAGAATATAATCCAACCATTACTCTGAGCAAGGTTTGTACTTTGTGATCTGTCATGTATGATTTCAGAGGCTAGGTCACAAAAGGTCTTACAGCTTCCTCCTTCATTCCTCCATGTCTCTTCTTTTTCTTCAGGTATAGGACAACAGGCTGTGAGGACAGCACAATACACAGAGAAAGATGATCACAGAGCAAAGAACTGGTGTATCCCACTAAAGGTTAACACAGTCGGATGCATCTAGCTACTTTTTATGAATGACACGGTAGCAGCTACAAAGGAGTTGTTCCTCGGACTAGCTGCACAGTTCTAGGACATTGAAATGCAGTAACAGATCACTACTATCTATAGTCTTTGGTTCAGTCACTTTCTTTTGTGATCAGACATGCTTTCAACTCAGTAAGCAACAAATATCTACATATGCAGGCTACCTACATAGAGCCAGCCCAAAGGCAGATAATGGAACAGGGTGGGCTGCTTTGTCACACTTGATTTATTTGGTGTTTGTTGGGAGATAGGCCAGATTGCCCCAGAACCTCACTATGGAAAGCAGCCTGGCCTTGAACTCATAATTCTTCTGCCTCAGCCTTGTGCTAAAACCACAGATGTGAATCGCCATGTCTGTCTCTTTTCACTGATGTACATCGGCTCTTCTCAATTTGGAAAGTAGAGAATGAAATGCCTTCCCGAAGACTCATGAGCTTCATGAAGTTCAAGTGAAATATATCAAGTATCATTAAACAGCCCCCAGTAGTAACAATGATGGCCATAATAACAGCACTGCCAGCGAGCATTCTGTATGGCAGCCAAGACCCCAGACAATCCACATCTGTAAGCAGGCTTTGAGTGGACTTGCTTGCGTAGAGTATAATAGACTCCAAAGCTCCAGTCCAATCAACAGCCCAGTATAATGACTCATTTCTGTCATTTCAGATCTCCTACACTTGCCGGGAAGACTCCCCTCCAAGACACTCCTCATCAGTCAGAGTTCCTGCAGTTAGGAAGAACCATCTGAATAGAATCCTACATGGTACAAATTGTGTGACCAAGACAGCTAGAGGCAGGCACTTCTAGAGGACCTGAATTATTTTTCTGTTCTTTCCTTGGGCCATGAACTTACATAATACACCCTCTCAAAGATCAGACAGCATAACCTTCCATGGTCTGAATACACACACACACACACACACACACGCACACACACACTTCGCAAGACTCAGCAATCTTAAGTCACTGAGAAATGAAGAAAGAAACTGAGCAAAGTCCCATGCAGCCAGAGCCCACTGTCTGGCTGCGTAGAAGGTATAGAATTGTCTGTAAAGAAAAATATTACATTCTCTAAGGATACGACATTTTCCAGACCCAACAGTGCTGATGCACATAAGAACTCACAGAGATGGTAACAGCATATATAAGACCTGATTAAGTTCAAGCCAGACAAAAACCCCAGTACGGCAAAGAGGAAGTAGGCAGAAAGAACCATTTCTAATCACAAAACTATTTGCAATTGATACATATGTGGTAGGAAAGGGAAAATCAGTTTTCTCCAGGGGAGTGACACTGGGTACACCCTAAGGCAGGCCACTGTGATCAGGAATAGTTTGCCAACATGAAACGAACTTTGTGGGTTTTATGTGATTTTTTTTGAGGGGTTGCTATATTTTGTGTGGGAGGGGGTTGTCTTGATTATAGGTGCTTTTTGTTTTTGTTTTGTTTTTGTTCTGGGAGAGGGAAAGAGAAATAACATGATGCTGGGTGGGTAGAGAAGTAGAGAGGATCTGGGAAAAGTTGGTCTGTGGGGAAGGAAAAAATATGATCAAAATAAATTGTACACAAAAATTTTTAAGCCAAGAAATTTTTAAAAATTAATATGTTTTGCTTCAACTTTACTGTGGAACCAAAAAGAATAATTATCAGATTCCAAAGTGATTTAGATTTTACTCATATTTTCCTGCCTGTCCCTATTTCTTCCCAAAAGGCATAAGCTTGAACCCTCTTGCAGAATTAATAAATCCCAGCACACCAGCATTAGATCCTACACTATGTAGCTGCTTCCCCAGGCATTACAAATAAGGACTGGCCCTGTGACCCAGGAACCTATGGAGGGTGGTGATCCTCTCAGAGGGCAGGTGCTATTGACAAGAGAAATGCTACCCAGGGAGAGAATACAGCATCATTCTCTAGTTTCCGTAAACTAGCTCCTTAATCTCTCTAGATTCAGTATGGTCGACTCCAAAATGGAGAGTGTAATAGTCCTGCATATAGATGTATTGAGATAGATGGATGACAGAAATCAAAAAAAAGCACTCAAAACAAATGATTCAGTTGGTTTGTACTAGGTCCAGAAGACCAAAGGTGCTTATGGAAGCATTTTCCCCAATGGTGTGCCTGGGCATCTCCACAATGTCCTGAACTTCTTGGAGGGGGGTTCATTCCCAAATCCATGCTTATCTAACTGTAGAGAGATGAGCCCACAATTTGAGTAGCTCTGCACATCTCTGGAAATTCACTGGCTTCTGTTCTTGCTTTATTCACACTTGGGTTCATGCTCACCTTAGACACCCCTACTTCTCCAACAGCAGGCTTCAGAGTGTACTAGAATACACAGGGCACACCCACAGGCCTCAGTCTATGTCCCCTAGCGGGGGGACATAGCACCCACCTAGCACCTCTGTGTTCTGAGGTCCTCAACTTTAAAATAGAATTTAAAATACCTTAAGAGGTATTTGTGAGGACACATACAAAGACATTAGATAGCCTGTACACACACCCTGTCAATTTCAATACTCTCAGCTGATATCACTGGTGCCTGGGCTCTTGCCACCACCACACTTCTGCTATGCACTGGATCAGCTGTCCCTGGCCCCAGTCAGTCACAAAGTTCATCATTCTCAAGGAGATAGAGACACCTGCAGCTTATCATGTCCATCGAATCTTTATCTTGTAGTCAGAATACAACATACTCATTCCCAGTATCCCAGAAGATAAGGAAATGAACGAAGCTTGTCAGACCCCATACTTCTGTGGAGTTCCCCTCTGGGTGATCTGCCCAAGACATTAATGCCTCTATTGTTAAAGTTTTAACACTTCCAACTATGACTGTAGAACAAACTGCAAACACCCTGCCAGCCTCAATTCATTAAATTAGGGGAGCCTCAGGATACCAACCTCATACTTGATGAGAGCGTAAGACCAAGCCATTGACACAAATGACCCAAATAATAATAATCTCCGTCCTTCCTTCTCCATTTGCTCTCTGAAATCATGAAATATTCTGAGAACAACCTTTGTCCACTAGTGTCATGTTGTACTCAAAAATGCTGGCCTGATTCCCAGTTCATCAAGACAAAGGCATGCTCTGCACGACCCACCTGCTGACCCTCCACGAACTCCTGATCCTGGCATCTAAGTCCCCTGCCACCTCACGTCCTTTGCAGCATCTTACTGATTTAGGTACTCATGGTGGTGACTGCAGTCCAAGCTTTCGTCTGTCCTACGGCTTGGCTTCTATTCATGCCAGTTGGTGCCCTTGTACAATCCACCTTGCTAGACTTTATCCAGTTTTCAACCTACAGCTCAAACTCTCCCAGGCCCTGTCACCCCTCCTAGAGGCACCCTTTCTCAGCAGCAATAGCCAGACCTTGCCTCTGTTAGCTCTGCCTGATTTAACTATCTCAGCCTCCCTTCGCATACATTTCACTCCATTCCTATGTCATCTCTGAGGACAAGTGCTGGGTCTTGTGCTAAAAGGGCCCTTATATAGGATCTATGAACTGTCTACCTAGCTAACAAGGGTAAAGATCTGACCTCACTCTCAATATGATAAGTTTGGAAGGACATGAACCCCTTTCCTAGTGCTTGAGCCTGATAAGAAATTGCACTATGAGACATTTGTCTTCGACCACTTTCTATTGCTGGAACCAAATGCCACAGGTTAGGAAACTTAGGAAGGTTTCCTTAGTCCATGGTCCTGGAGACAGGGAAATCTAGAGCATGGTACCTGCACTTGCTCAGCATTGGATACAGCTGTGCCCTGCATTACTGTGTAATAGAGCTTCTGGGCTACCGTGGTTCTCAGTACCTTTTCTGAAAAGCCACTAATGCCAGCATGGGGCACCATCATCATCTTAAATTCTAGTTACCTCCCAAATACCTCCACTAAGATAACAATTTGGGAAATGAATTTCCAACGTGTAAAGATTGGGGGACACACACAAGCCATAGCTCCATTCTACTGTTACGTAAACTGATAAAGCCATTTTTCCAATAGTGCATTATGAATATGTTGAACATCATGCTTTCAGATTATATACAGGGCACTAATGTGGGCTCCATTTCATCTCTTGATGATTAACTTCTATTGCCAGTTTGCATCTATTTTTTTAAAGGACATCGCATATGGCACCAAGCACAGTTATTAGATGTAGACACTGACACCTCCCAGACAGCAGGGGAGCCATGTTTTGGCTCATATGAAATCACTAGTTCAGCATTTCCAGTGTAATAAAAACTATGATAATGTATAGCACCCACGGGCATTCATTTTCAAAATAAGCTGTTGCTTCTATCACTGCCAAATAACCTATATTTTATAAACCAGGATGGTTAAATGACAATACAGACTAATGTTTTTCTAAAGCCTCCTTAGAGAGTGAATGCAAAGCACTATAATTTCAAATCAATGCTCTTGTGCAAACTCATAGAGGGCAGAGCTATGGATAAATGATTTTTACTCCTTACAAAGTCTAAGGACATAAAAACTAATGGAATGAGAAAGGAAATGTTCACTGTCTGAAACCATTCATCATGTCACTGTGTCAGATCAAGGTGGCACTGTCACCGGTGGGGGGGGGTACCCTGCCCCCTCTGGACAGAAGACCTTCAGAAAAAAAGCAGGACAACCTCTTAATGACTCTTAGATGTTACAGATACATTGTTCACAGTTTAGCTCAACTACTGATCCTAACAGGATACATGCAGATATCCTCTGGAGTGACCTACACACATGTGCAGCATTTTACCCAATACTCAGACACTAATTTCTAAGTGAATTGTCCCAATGTTCTTATAGCTTCTTTTCTGAACATTACTGCTGACTGAGTCACACAAACACTACGCTCAGAGATAGACTCCCATTCCCATTCCTCATCTTTATGGAACCAGACAACTGCTAGAACAGAAGCAAAAGAAACATGGAACAGACACTTCTGTTAGAAGAGGAGGACTAAGCTCCCAGCTACAGTGACTGACCTGATACCAGGTGTGGTTCACACTCAAAAGTGTTATCAAAACTCCTCAAGGGAGACAAACAGGTCTAGAGCTTCTCCATCTGCCCTAAGTCTCTCCTGTCCTGTTCACCCCAGTACTACCTCAGTAGTTCAGCTCTCCTGACTCATACCCAATGCTCTGTTCATAGCATCTGCTCAAGAGCAATTTATGAATACAAGATATGACATGTATCATATTCCTAATACTGCTTTCCTGTGTTAAAGCAGCAAATGGTTCTGAACACTATCCTAAGCTCTCAGTTTTCTATTACAATAGCATTCGCTATGTATCTACTGTGTGAAAACAATGGGAAACAGTGCATGTCTCCTTACATGCTCTGAAGGACCATGTACCATACTAGTAACCTAGGGTCTTTGTTCCTTCCTGTAGTCTGAGAGTTTGCTGGTAGAAAACAGTAACAGGGGAAAAGGGAACCGCCATATGGCAGGCACTCCACAGGATCCTCTTACTCCTTGGTAAATTATCTCATGAATTCGACAACCCAGGGACAGTGAGATGGCTCAGGGATAAAGCACTTACCACATAAACCTGATGGCCTAAGTTTGATTCCTCAGACTCATAGTAGAAGGAAAGGGACAATTCCTGAAATTTTTCTTCTTACTTCCATGTGTACTCTGTAGCTGTCACAAATGGATACACACACTAATAATAATAATAATAATAATAATAATAATAATAATAATAATAATAATTTAAAATCATTTTTAAAACTCTATAATCCAGGTAACTCCAGAATATTGAGAGGGGATAGGGGAACAAGGAGACTGGCCAGCCAGTTTGAGTTTACACATGTCTCAGTGACAGAGACTGAGTTGGAAAGTCTTACTTTTCCACCCCAGAAGATAGGCAGCTCGGCATGCTAAGCATGAAAAGAGGGCAGAAATGCAAATCACAATAATGGTTCTGCAGCCAAATTTATCTCCTCCACCACCACCACCACCACCACCACCAGCACCAGCAGCAGCAGCAGCACCACCACCAGCACCACCAGCACCAGCACCACCAGCACCACCACCAGAACCACCAGCACCACCACCAGCACCACCAGCAGCAGCACCACCACCACCAGCACCACCAGCACCACCACCAGCACCAGCACCAGCACCAGCAGCACCAGCAGCACCAGCACCACCACCAGAACCACCAGCACCACCACCAGCACCACCAGCAGCAGCAGCACCACCACCAGCACCACCACCAGCACCACCAGCACCACCACCACCTCCACTACCCCCAAAGCCTGAAAGAACCCACATAGCACATCTTTATTCTTTGCATCACTAACAAAAGAAATTAGGACTAATGAAAAAAATCTCTCCAAAATTCATCTAACACATTGATACATTTAAAATACATGTTTTCAAGCCAATAAATATTTTTCATTACAAAAACATTGCCTTTTCTAAATAAAAATGTTATGTGAATGAATGTTTAGCCTTCTCCTCCTCAGGGCGCAGGCGTAATAGCATGAAGGCTAACTTGGTTTAAAAGCAAACTGTCTATCACTTCCCAATTAGACTCTCAAACATTCGTCACTGATGTAAGAAACCTGCACAGTATTGAATTCAGAAATGAGAAGTCAGCACCAATGGAACATCTCAAGCATACATTTTCCCTAAGGTTGCTGCTCAGATGCCTTGTCTACAGACCAAATGCTTCCCACAGACCAACAGTTAAAACAGAGTCAGGGCTCTGCACTTCCTGCTTCTCTTAAGTCACGGACTTCCATAATTTAAAACAGAAACAAGGATGCTGCTCAGGTTCCTCCATCCAACATCATCACAACAAACCAATTCAACCTGAAAAAAAGTAAGATGAAGGATGTTGCCCTTGCATGGATCCCCAGAGAGCTAGGAATGTAACACACAGAGGACATTCATCACGAAAACAACTTGCACTAGAGGTTAAACACATTAGCCATGAAGAAGGCATGGTTTCCACTTCTGTGTCTCTTAGTGTGCAATGCAATGCTTGGCTATGGAGAGACCCCTCCCATACCTGGTATTTTAATGGCTTGGTCTTCAACTTGGTGCTACTGAAGCACGGCATCACCTTACAGAGGTGTGCCCACATGGACAAAGTTATATCGTTGGGGGCCTGCCCCTCCTGTCTCTGTTTGCCAGCCAACATGATCTGAGCAGCTTCTTGCACTGCATTCTCTACCATAATGCCACTGGTCCAAAGGCATCAGGAACAAGAGACCAAGGACTGAAGCCACAGCCAAAATAAGCCTTTCTTTCTGATAAGTTAATTGCCTTGGGTATTTTATCACAGTAATAAGAAACTGACTAATATAAATAAGAACCAGTGAACTGTAAGAATGCATGCAATGCTAGACACAATAACCCAGTCCAAGCCACACCAAAATGTCACAAATGTCACATACTAAGTAGTCTTTCCCTAGTCTAGCATTTCCCTGCAGAAGGACACAAGCCCTTAGAAGCCCTACAAGTGCCAAGTACACTCTTTCTCAATAGAATCCACTTACCAACAACAACAACAAAAAACAGTTAAAGAATCCTCCAACTCTCACTGAAGGTTGCCTAAAGTTATACTCAAGAAAACACAACTAACAGATCTGTAAGTTTAGGTTCTCCAGCCTTCTGCACAGAAGGAAGCACATTATTGGGCAAGCCCAATATTACCTGTACCATTATCAAAAGTACCAGCACAGACATAGAGAGCTGAGTCACATCAGTACAAAGGGAAGGCTTTTCATGTTTATTAATTCATTAGCCAGGATCAAGGTAGAAGCACTTGCTAGACAGGAGGCAGAGCCTGGGTCCAACTCTTCTTAATTCAGCCACTGACTTCGGAATGGAGCCCTCTCCCACCACATACAGCACATGTCTTTCAAAGAACTAAGTTCCATCTAAGAGTCTCAGGAGGTGTGCTTCCTGGAAATGCAGCAGGAACGGATGTTGTATCCACTTGACAGATATTGGGGTAAGATATCATCCTGATGCTTGTGGCAGATTGTTTCTTTAGCAAAAGGATAGGGAGGAGCTATAGCTATAGCAGAGACATGACCCCATCCTACAGGACGCTAAAGAGGCCCCAGCAGAGGAAGCATCACAGCCCCAGGTCTGTGTTGTAGGTTTGTGTAGTAATACCAAAGGACAAGGAGTTGAAGGCTACACACCAGGCTAGAGAGTCACAGGACAATCTAAACTCCAAACAGGAGAAAACCACTATTTTCTTTCTGATCATGGGGATATCATGGAAGAGTCTGGAAGCTTCACAGGGCATCGAAAGATTCAAGATGAACTAGAGCACACCACCAGTAGAGTGGTGTGTGAGCATGGCACCCAACTGAGAGCCTATGAACTTCTGCTTGTCCCGTAAGAAAACTATAACCCTTAACTGAGAAATAATAAGAAAATTTCTAAAATTAAAGTGTTGCTTTTAATTCAAATTCATCTATTTTACAAACTGAATTTCATTTTTTCTTTCCCTCCTCCTCCTCCCTCCCCCACTGTGTGTCTTTCTCTGTGTGTGTGTGTGTGTGTGTGTGTGTGTGTGTGTGTGTGTATACATGTATGCGGGAGTACCCATCCATGAGTGCCAGTGTGTGTGTGTGTGTGTGTGTGTGTGTGTGTGAGAGAGAGAGAGAGAGAGAGAGAGAGAGAGAGAGAGTGTGTATGTGTGTACCTGTGTGCCCGTGTAAGCTAGATCTGTGTGAGAGGTCTTCCTTATCACTGTCCACCTTTTTACTTGGGTTCAGAGTGTCTCCCTGAACCTGGAACTCAATGTTTCAGCTGGACTGACAGGCCATCAAGGCCCCAGGGATCAGCCTGTCTCTGCCCCTGATGCATGCCAGCATCCCCAGCCTTTACACGAGCACTGGGAATTCTGAGCTCAGGTTCTCATGCCTGCACTTTACCCCGTGAGCCATCCTCTCAGCCTCTCATTACAGTTCAAAATGCTGTAAAATTTGCACATGCACTTCATCTGGAACTTTTTCTTTGAAAATGAATCACTGCATGAAAACCAAGCAAAAAAGTCTGAGAAGTAGCTCAGGATAGGAATCCAGAGGGCTGGTGCAGCATGAGAAAGACTGCCATTTCAGCACCCCAATTAACACTGTGAAATAAATCAATCGATTTGGTAAGGGCTGAAAGAGATCTCTAATTCGTTCGCCATACAAACAATGCTGTTAGAACATCATTGGGCCGTTATAAGTGGCTTAGGCCCTGAGTAGAACAGATAGTTTTACTTTGACTTAATACTGAGTCAACATAAAATTATAGGAAGCATGATGGGTGATCAGACAGTTGGGGACCTCAACAAGTGGCAAATGTCTAAATTCTACCTAGGATACAGCAGCCTCTTTCAAGCTAATCATTTGTTTAATGAACATGAATGAGTCTTAATTATCAAGGTTCTAGCCACCTGAACAGAAGTGTTCACTTCTCTGAATTAACACTCCCACCCAAGCCTATTTTTAAACAACTCCCAAACCATTAAGTTTGGTGAAACACTGCCAGGCTTGATTGGGGGAAGCTCTTTATTTAATTGCTCAGATTATGTACTTATAGCTGTGGAATCAGTGCACTGGGTATGGCTCAGTTTCAGTTCTCTGACTCTTCCAGCCACACCCAGTATTTAAGACGATGAACTTTGTAGACCACCCTCATCATGTGAGAACACATACTCTTTGCTCATCCCACCTTCTCTAAGCCAGGAGAGAAGCAAGAGGCTCTGTGGCTTTCCCAGACATGACTAGCCTATGTCTGTAGCTAGGGAATTCTCTTCCCAAACTGTCCAATCTTACACTGCTGCAGGCCATGAACAAAAAGTAGGTAAGGCACAGAAAAAGAAGGTGAGACTCACAGATGTCAATGCACGCTGGCCTCTGACATCTAACAGATAGAAAGGTGTGGGTACTTCCACACTTTGGGGTGACTGTCTAAATGATACTTCCTCCTGGGGATGGACAGGGAACCCCTAAGCTCTGGGTCTGCAAGGTTCTGGAAAGAAGAGAGTTGAAAAGGTTAGTACACTTGGGACTGATGTGGGGACTAGAATCAGAAACACCAGCTACAAGAGGCCTGAACTGGGCCAGTACATAACCATTCTGTGCAGCTCAGGGCCATTCGTGTCAATTATAACCTGAGCAAAATAAGAATCCATTTCTCAGCACAAGTCAGAAACTGTCTGGACGTACCTCCTGACAGCTGACTTGAGGACCCTGGGAGGAGGGGAAAGAGTCACATGCTCACTGAGATCACCTGCTCCCTGTCATTCCACTGTGTCAAGTCCTCCTAGTCCTCACTAGATCATCATGTCAGGGACCGTTCCCCACTATGCCAAGCCTCCCCTAAATGGCTGTAGGATGAGAGTTATGCCAGGGACACACGTAGAGAGATGTACAACTTGAGTCACAAAGAAAAGGGCAGGTGCCTGTCCTGTGTCCTGCTCCTCTGTGGGGCTACTGCATGGGAAGACCTCATGCCAGCAAGCTTCATCAGAGCAGAGAACCTTCAGCGCCAGTTGGTCTGTCCATACAGTGTCTGGCAGAACAAAGGTATGTGAAAATTGAAGTAAATGTCAGGAGTTTTTCGAAAGAGGTATCTAGCACATTCTGGGAACACACTGTATCATATGACACGGGGGCCCCTGTGAGTTCTAAGACTATCTTATCTAACCACAAATGGGATGTGGGGTTGGCGTACTGGGTGACACCTGTCTCCTGTGCCACAGGCAGATGACACTAACACAAAGCAGGGTGCCTGCCTCAAAGGGGCTCTGAATTCAGGCCGAATGAGACTAGCAAACAGAACTCCCAGTTCCTACAAGGTTTCTAGAAAATGCCAGTGAACTAACCAAGTTCCTGGAGCCCTTGGATGGAAAGCTCACATGGCCTGAAGGCTGCCAGGAACCATCCTGGGACAGAAGAAAATGCTCCCAGGGCAAGGTGAGGGCAGAAAGTGCAACAGTAGTAAAATTATAGCAAGGATGCCATACTTGCCCCAGAGACTGAGAAACTACAGACAGATCCTGACCAGTCACCTCAGACCCACAAGCCACACGGAGTACTGCTATTCAAAACTAACCGAACATAGGGCAGGTGAAGAACCCTGTCCTTCAGGTGCACTGGCCACTCACCCAGTGCAGTACTGCTTCGCCCTCCGAAAAATATGAGGTCAGAGAGCTCAGCTGACTGACATCCAGGAACCCTGCCAGGAGGACTGCAGGCCACACTACCAAAGGTGCCCACTATCACCAGCACCCACATCTCATCCCAGCGTTTTCTCTTTCCACAGGAGAATGGGATTAACAAGCAAAAGCCCAGGTCCCCTCAAGTACCCACTAACCCCACCTTCTGGCGCTGTAATAAAGAGAATGTGTCTGGAGCAAAATGGGGCCTGCCCTAAAACAAGGGCTCTCCAAGTGCGGTTTAGAGCCGCAAAGACAGGACACAGCTGTGCTGAGAAGGCAGGAAGGTAAGACTGGACAAAAGCCATGGTGAGCAGGAAGGGAGGTAGAGAAGGACTCCCGAGTTCAAGTGGCTTAGAGCTGGAAAATGTTAAGGGCTAAGGGCATAATAGATTCTCCAAATCAATTGGAGATAGTGTTGCTGTTTGTGTGCAGAGTGGTTTGGTTTGGTTTGGTTTGGTTCTGGAGGGTGGGAGCAGAGACTACACCACTGAGAGTCTAAGAGATCATCATAGACCACATTTCCATCCTTCTTTTTGCTCTCACTTTGAGAAAGACTTTAAGTTCCCTGAGCTGGCCTTGAACTCACTCTGGAGCCCAAGAAGACTTTGAGCCTGTTCGCTAGCTCAGACTGGCCTTGAACTTGTGATCTTCCCACCCCAGTCTCCCAAGCAGTTGAGTCTAGTGGCCTGCACCACCATGCCCAGCTTCAGCCTGAGTCTTTTAACAGGCATCATTTGGTTGGGTGTAGGTGGGAACTGGATTTACAAAGGCACTTCGGTGAAAGCATCTGCAATCTGGGCGTGTGTCTAATCAAATAAGCCTAATTAAAATATATTTTGACAGTTGGTTTTAAAGCTTTTTTGTAGCTGTTGTTAAAGTAGAAACACTTTTGGCTAGGGAACTTATTTTAATTGGACTTGGCCTGTGGAAGACATGGTCCTAGCCTGGAGCAGTTAACCTCCTGATGAGGGCAACCAGACAGATGATTTTAAATCCTAAATTACCACAGGGTGCTGCTGGCTGGGGGACTTGCTCAGACACACAGGAAAGGGCCTGGGATGGACAATGCGAACCACACATACTGTTGGAAAACTGCCATGTGTCACTGTAAAGTACATATCACCATGGGTCTAGGCTACCATCATTCTTAGCTTTGTAAAACAAAACCCCTTGACAGCAGATAGAATGTCCCCCGAGCAAGAGAAAAGTTGAAACTATAGAATGGTAGGAGCAGAGAAGGAAAATGGAGGCTGTATGAGGCCCCTTCACAAGCTAGGAATCCTCCAGTGGCAAGACAGAAGAAAGAGAGCAGGGGCACAGATCACAGGGGGGTAAAAATACAAGTCGCTTATATGAATGAAAACCATTTCAAAAGACACATTCTCAACACCAGCAGTATAGATCATTATTAAACAGTTTAAGTAAAGGAAAGTGTAAACAGGAGAAAATCCATAAGCTTTCAGTGGGCCATACAATATGAGAGCCAGACTGTGCCACGGCACAAACTGAAACACATTACTAAGCTTAGATGATCTATAAAACCCACAGACCCCATTATTAATTGTGTACTTGGCCGAAAGGTCCTATAATAAAATCACTCTCTGTTAAATGGGTTTACTTAGCTCAGGTCTAAATAAAACCATGTCTATGAATTGTAAATCTGATTTGATATCAAATAATTCTGATCAGTTTTTAAAACCTTCAATCAATTGCAAAAGCAAATATAATTGTAAATTTAATGACAAAGTTCAAAAGGCCTAGTATCTTAAGCCAGTTATTATGGGATACAGATATATCCTATAATCATTGTTTTTTCTTTTTAAATAGTTATAGACATGTAGCTTGGTGCATGCACATTACGATCTCATTTTGCAAGTCTCATGTGAAAGAGGCCATAGATTTCAAGCCTGCAGAAGTGTGAGGATTATTACCTTTCCAGGTTACAGTCCTGATACCCAATAATAATTAGATATACCTTTGCATGGGAGATCATGAGAGAGAAAAACCAAAGGATGGCCTGTATTCTAGAATCCCAGAGACAGGAGTGACTCAACTGTTTACAAATCTCTTTGAAGCACTTTCACATGATGATATGTGACGTGATTGATATGAGATGATAGAAATTATCTGATTATTTGACCCTGTAAATGTCTAATTCTTCATGGGTAAAGATTATAGCTACAATTAAGTAAAATCCCTAGGTGTATTCCCACCCCCAGAGACTTAGCATTACTTAAGTGGGCTGATGGAAGAAAGAACAGCTCAGAAGTAACAACTTAAAACATGTAGCTCAAACTTAGTATCGAAGTTTTGTGACAGATAATCCTTATGTTCTCACTCTTAAATACATTAGGCAAAAGCAAATCTAAATGCCTTATGATATGTAGTTACTATTTCTTTAATATCAAAACACTTATGATTTGGTACAAAACAGGAGTGTATGTCTGGTCATGTTAATATCAAAAGAGATAGGCCCTCTGTCTTGATATTGTGTTCGAAAATATTCCACTAGCTCTCACTTCTGACTAGGTGAGACTGACTAGGGATGGGTGAGACTAGTCAACAGGTAAAATCTCTTACTACACTAGCCTGTCAACCTGTGTTCAGTCCCTGTGAAGGAGCGAACTGACTCCCAGGCTGCCCCCTGCTCTCCACTAATGCCACACAGAATGTGTGCAGCCACATTCAAGAGAGCGTGCACATGAGTGCTGGAGCACGTCCCCCCTCCCCCCCCTTTAAAAATTAGCTCTAAAATTCCCTAAGCAACACATTAAATCTTCATACAATCTCCTTCCCAGGCAGACGCTCCTCACACTTGCTGCTTTAATGGAATTACTAAGAAAGATATGATTTCGATCCAAGTAAAATCTGCATTTGTGTTTTTAACAAAGATAACACCCTAAGGAGATGAATTTACATTCACCAGCCCATCTGCCCCTTCACTAATCTATCTCTTGTCCATCCCAACCAGTCTACACAGCTCCAGGATAACTGAGGCACTCTTCTCAATAACAATAAATTCATCCCATCAGTTCTAGCTGTCACATGGGAAAAATGAGAGTTTACACAAAGTAACTTTATAACTAACCTCTGCAGTATCAGATAAAAAGCAAACTTTCCTCAAGCTCATTGCAAACACTGCCTATTCTTAAGAGATAAAGAAAACAGTAATTTCAGATACAAGTCAACAAATTCTAATTGCCTTTGAAGACATTCTGAAGCTCCAAATGTCACAATCCTTTATGACAGGCAAGCAATACAACTAAACATAAAATATCCAATAAAATATAGTACCATTTCTTCACATTCTAACACAAAAATACTTCATACTGAACTTGTACCCTTTGTTAAAAATATATACAAGCATATTCATATTTGGGGGGTGTTTCTTTATTCAAGGTATAAACAAATGAGAAACAGCAATTAACAGACGCTACCAAAATAGATCTACATTTCTTGGACAAAGAGGTTGAAGCAAGCAATAACATGCTGGAGGTGCAGGGGCATCAAGCCTTGTAAGTTCTACTACCGAGCCCACAGCACAGGACCTTGGGATTCCTTTGTGACACCCAGTGAGGAAGACAGACCTAGGTTGCACTCTTGGCTGCCTAGGGAGCAGGCTGGAGGAGAGAATGTGGTTTCACTATTACCAGACACCTTCCTCAGTTTCAGCAGATACTCTATGGAACTTTGCAGGCCCCCTAAATATTCCTTTCATATTTATTTATGAGAAATTAGTGGTGAAATAATTCAGTTCCCTTAAACAGAGTTATGTAACAATCTAGAAAAGTCACAATTTTAAAAGCAATTCTGCTTATATCTCCCAACGTCATTTTGGGCGCTCCCCATTACCATGAAAAAGTATTCTCATATTTGTTTTTTAAGGGGAATTTGTTTCTTCAAAGGAATTATACAACCACACCTCAGTGAATAGAAGTCTTTTTTTTTTTTTTTTAAACATTCAAGGTTATGAGTTAGTAATGTATCTTACTTTTTTGGAAGCCTCCAGGGGAGATTTTAAGAAATAATAAAGAACTGGTTTAGACGGCTTTTATAAACACTTGGGCAACAATGTCAGTGGGCAAAGGACCGGGTGAGTCAGTGGGACATAACTGCTAAAGAAAAGAGATTTGTTGTCCCCAATGCTGCCTTAGAAAATCCAGTTGCTCAAGTGGAAAGTGGGCCATTCCCGGAGCAGGTGCGGGCCCACCCCAACTCATTCCATTCGCAACACTCATGACACATTTGCTCCAGAGAGAAGAGGTCAAAGGCCAGCCCTACGCACTCTGAAGTCTACCTAGTCTGCAAGGGTTGCCAACTGTCCTGGCAGGGATGGGCACGGAGGGGCTCAATTCAGGTGGTGGGGGATTAAAGGGTAAGACTGTTTGACCTGTGTTGGGCAAGTTTCTCCTGGGCAAGTAAAATCCTCAATGTGACAGGGAGTCTCTATCGGCAAGGTGTGGAGACAGCAAAAAGAAACTAAAAGGGTTCAGGCATGAGAGGATCCTGGAGACAGGGATGACAGCTCTGCTTTCCAGGTCCAATGAAGGGGGTTCTCGCCTCTTCACACACAAGGAAGGCCCCAGCACGAAGGCAGGGCAGGAGAACAGTGTTCATAAAGTCCCTTCCCCACACACCTCCCAAGATTGCCTGGCTACATGGGTCCCAACAGACCAAGTACCCTCTTGTCATTGAGGCAGGGAGCAGCGGGCCACAGGGCCTGCGAGGGGTGGCTGGAAGAACCTGTGCATGGGACCAGACGGACTCTGCTGGAGTTTCAGGCCCGGGAGTTTCCTTGTCCCCCTCCGCCTGTGACTGTCACAATTGCAAGGGGCAGGAGGGGTTCTGCACGGTGGGATAGCAGCCCCCTCCCCAAACACACACACACACACACACACACACACACACACACACACACGGGCTTTCACCGCAGCACCTCTCACGGAAAGTGTTCTCGAGCAAGGCCTGCCACGGTTACCGGAGCAACGACCCAGGCGCCCCAAGTCCTCAACACCTCGGGAAGAACCACGCCCGCCCTCCTGGGCCCGCTTACCCTGTGGGGGGCTTGGCCGCCAGTGCACGCGGCGCGTCCATGGAGCCGGCGGGCTGCGCGCCGGGCTCTGCGTGCCGACTGGGGCTCTGGCTGCGGCGCCGCCGTCCTCATTCACTTTTTCCGCGCTGACCCATCGTCCTCCCACGCGGGGCTAGCGAGGACAGCAGGCGTGCCGAGAGGACGGAAGCGACCGGAGGCGTCCCGGGCGGGCGGGGGCGCGCGGGGAGGGACCGACGCGGCTAGCCGGGGCGCGGGAGCAAGGTGCGCCGCGCCCCCGCCAAGCTGGCTCAGCCGCACCCACCGCGGCGCCGCCCCGCGCCCGCGCGCCGCTCCCCAGCGCCCGCCTCCCCGCGCGCCCCCGCCGCCCTCCGGAGCGCACCTGGGCGGGGCGCGCGCCCCGCGGTGGGCACCTTGTTGGGCACGGAGTCGCGGGCTGGAGGAACTAAGCGGGCAAATACCTGGCCACCTGTGGCTGTGCGGGGCGAGACGGGCGGACTAGCCGGTGAGAACCGAGTTGTTGAAGGAAGGGAGAATAATAGACGGTCTGGCACCTCAGTTTCTGCCCCAGACCCTAAAAGAACCTTTGTCAGTACCAGAGATCTACTGTAAGGGAAGGGGGAGAGTGGTCCTAAATAAAGTATGCCAACAAGAACTGCACCTGTTTGGATGCATCCTCCTATTTGCCAGCCTGGTTAGCTGGATAGTAATGAACTATACTGTGGCCCCAGTCCTGCGATTCCCATGTTGACTGGTGGGCAAAAATACCAGTAGAGGCAGCAGGTGCTGAGGTCTCAGAGCAAGTCAACCTGAGGATCCAGAACAGCCAAGCTTCCCTTCTCCAGTCTGCTAATTAAACCCAGGGGAACAGGAAAAGAACCTGATTGCTATGAAGCTCCGCCCTACAAATACAGCAAGTACTAGATTCTTAGATTTGGAATCAAATGCCAGTAAGATGCAAGATTCTGTGATTGAGCTCAGTATCCAGAAGCTTGCCTTCCTCTGAACCCCAACTTTCTGTTTAAGGAAAGAGGGGAGACCAGACTGTGCAAAATATAAGTCCTGTAGTGGCTGCAAGGCCTTCTTTGCTCCAGCCACAGTGCCCACTCTGAGCAAGTGAACCATGGCTTCCTTTTGAACACAATTACAGCCCTACGGCCTCTGGGATCTATAATATATTTCCTGCTGGCTCTGCTCAGATACCTGCTCCCCAGGGTGCCCTTTTCTGACCTCTTTACAGCAAAAGACACACCCACTCTCAATTCCCATCTGCTTCTTGTCCAGTGTCTTGAATTTTGTTTGATACTCTTGCCAATTGTCTTGATGTTCCTCATGGAAACTTATCAGTTTAGTGTGTGTGTGTGTGTGTGTGTGTGTGCTTTATATGTCTGTTTATAATCAAAATGCTTACATGCATTTACATTTTATATTTATATAAACTTTGAGTGTATGGATTACATGTGATATAAATATATGTATATATACATATCATATTGAATATGTTTATCTTTATGTGTTTTTTGCATGGGTCTCTTCTGAGAGAGTGTGACTTGGTGTAGAGTGAGCCTTGCCTGGTGTTTTTCATTACTCTCAGCATTTAGGACAGTGAATGAGGGTGGATTAGGGATCACTGCATGAAAAGAATATTGAGTGAATTAAGTTTCTAGGCCTCTCTCTAGCTCTGGGTGTGGCTATCAGAAGGTCTTTCCTGGAATTTCTAAGATGTCTCCGTGCTCTGCATGCCACTGTGGTAAAGGATAACCTGGGAGAGACCAGTAGGCCAGGAACTAGGGACCTGGACCCCAGTGAATATCCCAAGAAGTAACAGTAGTTCAGATAGAAGGTAGAAGTCGTGAGCATGGCAGATAGTTGGTTGGCAGAGAGAGAATACCACAGAAAAATCATGAGAGGAAGTCACTGTCCACCTCCAGGCTGAGCTTCTGATTTCTGTCCTAGGAAAAACGCCCTGGCAGCACTGGGCCTGGACAGCCTCCAAGTCTACAGAAGCCACTAAACACCAATCTGAGAAACCCAAAAGGGAAATGGAGTGGGTAGCACAAACTGGGAAGAGTTATCACAGTGAAGCAAAAGACAAGATTAGGCTTCATACCAACAGGAGGGTCTAAGCACCCAAGGCTTCTGCCTGCAGAGTAAATGGGCCAGCCCTGGCAATCCCAACCCAGCTGTCCTAGTGGAAAGGGTGCCAACAGATCCATCTATGCACAGTTGTTTCCAAAAGCATGTATTCCACAGATATGCATGAAGGCCAGTAATGGGTAGAACTCGACCTATTATTAAATATTAAAGTATTTTTAAGTGCTGAGGGGGTGAGGATGTCATATTTGTCAATTTGCATGATTTAACTAGTTCTCATGGACTGACAATGCTCATCAGACCACCTCTACCCATCACTGTGTGCCATTGATATAACCCTGGGCCTTCCTGGGCACCCTGTATCTGGTCTAGGTGTATACTAGGAGAGTCTCTGAGAGAGGTTGATGACAAGCTGTAACTGAATGAAGAGAGAGGTGACCTGGTGGTACCTCTCCAGGTCTCAACTTCCTATATGCTACAGGAAGGCTATAGACAGAAAGCCCTTCATCAAAGTGCACAGCTAAGCCCAGGCTGTGCATGTCAGGGCTGTAACTGGTGACCCAGGCTACATCACTGAGCTCTTGACTCGGGGAAAAGAGCTAGTACCAGAGCACAGGTCACTTGAGGGACTTTCTTGTTTTATTCTCTCCCACCCCTTCTTTTTCCTGTTTACCTCTCCTCTCAAGTCTTACCTTTCCTCTGGTAGTGTTGGGACCTCAGAGACTCTACTAATAGACCAGATACAGGATGCCCAGGAAGGCCCAGGGTCATATCAAGGGCACATAGTGAAGAGTAGAGGTGGTCTGGCTAAGTCAGTGCTTCCTGAATTTGAATGTTCAAAGGATGCAGATTCTGATCCAGTCAGTGGTGCACACGAGAGCTTTTGTTCCTAATGGGCTCTCAGGGATGCAAAATTTGCTGGCCCAAGGACTAAAGGTCACACGGTAGCTACTGGACTGATCTTGTACTCACTGGTAATGTTGGCCACAGCAAATTCCTCTCTAAACATTCATTTCCTTCTGTGAAAAGTGAGAGCCATTTGAACAGATTCAGGTTTTGTGGGGTGTTAACCTCACTCGACTTTAAGAATCTTTTAAAAATCAAAACGTGATTGATGCAAATTGCCATTCCAAAGTGGCTATTTATTGTATAGACTGAATTTGTGGCCCTTTTAAAAAAAATAATAAAGTCCTGGTCTATAATGTACAGTATTTGGAGAAAGGTTCTGGGGAGGTAAGATGTAGCAAGGACATATTGTTGAATCTTTAATCTCACATGGTAGAAGTCCTGTAGGAGAGAAATGTCAGCATGCTCCAAATATGCACCAGAAAGCCCATGTGAGAAGTCAGGGGGGCGGGGGGGCTGTGTACAACCCAGGGAGCAGCCTCTCACCTTAACCCAAGTCCAGCAGCTTTTCTGTCATGTCTGCTTCAGCCTCAAGAGCTACAAGAAAATGAATTTCCAGTTTTCAAGCTACCCATTCCAAGGTATTTTTGTTATGGAAGTCTAAGGAGACTAGCAAAGATATAGAAAACAAACCAATAAATATGATAATTGATAAGAGCTGACCCACCACTACAAGCAAGCAGGTTGTTAATAACAAGTCAGCCCCCAGGAGAAAGAATAAAGAATAACATCTACCTCACACGTCTAGGTAAAGATTAAATAAGATATCACATATAGAGTGCCTAAGGTGTCACCTGACACTCATTAAGTAATCAATCTATTATAACTCTAATTACACGCATTAGATAGTCATTTTCTTTAGGTACATCGTTCCCTTCAAAAATTCGTGAGTAAATGTCTAGCTCTTTGTACCACTGCTAGAACATAAACATAAGCCACACCCAGGCCGTGTTGCTTTGGCATTCGGGCAGCATTGGACAGTGGCCAGAAATTTATTGGCAGTAAACACTGCTCCAGAGCAGGGTTGCCATTCTCCATATGTGAATGAAGCTAAAGAAGTAACTTCAGGTCCAAAGTCTTTTCTCCAGCCAACTTGTTTGGATACTTGAAGCCTTAGAAACCACTTTCCTGGGCAAAGTGTGAGTCTTAAAGTTGGAACTGCTTGACATCTCAGTGCAGCTTGTGGAATCAACCTGGAGGCTACAACAAGAAGACATTATATTTAGGCCCAAGGTCTTCTGAGGAAAGTCCAGATGACCTTCCGTCTTGCCATCCACTTCATTGTTACATCCTCAACTTTGCTTCAAGGCAAGGGTTGAATTACTTTCTCTTTAGGATTGCTTCTTCTTTTTTTGTTTGTTTGTTTTTCTGTTTTGTTTTGTTTTTCAAGACAGGGTCTCTCTGTGTAGCCCTGGCTGTCCTGGAACTCACTCTGTAGACCACCTGCCTCTGCCTCCGGAGTGCTGGGATTAAAGGCGTGCGCCACCACTGCCAGGCAGGATTGCATCTTCAGTGGTTATTTTGATTGTCAACTTGATTGGATTAAGAAGTGCCTAGGATACTTGTAAAACACTGCCAAGCCTGGTGTGACCCCGGTGGAGACAGAGTGATATGGTCCCTGCCCTAAGGACAGGGCCCCAGTGTGAGCCTCCAGGAGATGTTGAGCCCAGTGTGGCCTTGGACGGGACAGAATGACAATGTTCCAGCCCCTGGGACAGGGCCCTGGGATGAGCCTCCATGAGTCTCAATTTCAGCTGTGGCAGTAATATTTGTTTGTATAATAATAATAATACATATTTTCACTTTCCTCCAAGGAGTGTCTTTCCTGTTAATGACCCCAGGAGAATTAGAAACAGCATGAAGTCCCAGAGTTGAGAGCATAGCTATGTCTCCGTAAAATAGTAAATGCTGGGACCTTCAGGACAGCCCTTAGGGCTATGGGAAAGAGCTCTAGATACATGAGTTCAAACATATACAATTTCTCAACTATGCAAAATGTAAGGATGCAATATGAACTATGAGGGGCTTCATGAATCTAAAGGGACAGAGGCAGCTACACTGTGAGCCAGTTTGTCAGAGAGATACAAAGGCAAGAAGGTTCCTGAGTTTAAGGTCAGCCTAGGACAGAACTAGGTTAGGCCCAGGTGTGGTAGGAATGGTCATTTCAAGGGTCTGGCCCAAACTAGCTTGTGTTTAACAAAAGCAGACAGTCTTTGAATTCTTTTGTAATGTTAAAAAAAATGTATGCTTGCAGTCACTTGAGAATCAAAGGGCTGGGGGTCAATGGATGCTGATTCATAAGATAATCTAAAGGAAACCTGGAATAAAAGACTGGATTGATATGGAAAATAAGAAACGTGACCTGAGTTCTACAGGAGAAGAGCTAGGCAGAGAACTTTCTAGGATAAAAAGAGAACTGCTAGCCGGGCGTGGTGGCGCACGCCTTTAACCCCAGCTCTCAGGAGGTAGAGGCAGGAGGATTTATTTCTGAGTTCAAGGCCAGCCTGGTCTGCAAAGTGAGTTCCAGGACAGCCAGGGAGAGAGAGAGAGAGAGAGAGAGAGAGAGAGAGAGAGAGAGAGAGAG